>NIXA01000037.1:0-287333 GCA_002242795.1 Byssochlamys sp. BYSS01
AAAAAAAAAAAAAAAAAAAAAAAAAAAAAAAGAAAAGAAAAGAAAAGAAAAATCTATGCCTGGACGGGCCGAAAAAGCCGGCGACTGATAGATAATGGAGAGCAGCGATGGACGGAGGGAGTCGGGTTGCCGTGGGTCATTCTCGGGAGAAGACAAAGACAAGCTGCAAGCCTCATGGACGAGGCAGACAACATGGCTGGATGATAGGGTGGGAAGTAAGCAGCAGTAAGAGAGTAAGCTGGTATATGAAGTTAAGTTATCTTTGCCATCGGGACAAGGCAGATCTAGAACGCGCCACGGCCGCGTGTGAGCTGAAAGCTTTTCCAGTCGAACGGGCGTCCGCTCGGTCCAGATCCCCTATTTTTTAAAGTTTTATTTTGTCTTTTTATTTTTATTTTTATTTTCTATTTTTTTTTTAAACTGTGGCATTGATGGTGTTGCTGTGTGTGCATGATGCAGCTGGCTTCACTGCATGCATGCATGTATGCATGTCTTGCGGGTGTACGCCTCGCGCATGAGCAGCTAGATGCAGAGCGTGTACTACTTAGTACTACTCTACTCTTTACAGAGACTATTACATGGACGATCCCCCTGAGTCCTGAGTCCTGAGTCCATGACATAGGACTGTGTACGCATACGGCCAGGAAAGGGGTGGCCCACGATGATTCATACCCAACTCATCAGGATTACGCACGCAGGCAGAACCCATTTGCAAATCAATTGAAATTGAGATCAAAATAGTAGCGGGCCAAGGATAAGCTTGTTGGGTGGATCGCGCAGTGCTCTGTGCAGATCTTGCAGGTCGCGACTAGATAGTAGACGGTAGAGGCGCACATCACGAACAGGACAGGACAAGGACAGCACAGTTTCGGCTTGCCCGAAGGATCGCCGGGTTGCCGGTGAAGCAGAGATAATACAACGTGCTCTGCTTGCCTGCTGCAGAGGGAAAGCAATGCCGTAATCCCATCCTATCCATGTCTGTCTCTGGATGAGGTTTCCACTTGCCGCGGCCAATAACCGCTGGAGATGCCACAGCAGGCAAGAGAACCAGACTTTGCACATCCGAATTTTCATGGTCCAGATCGGCTTCGGTATCCACGTTCACCAAGCCGATAGACGCGGACCCTCCTTGCTGACGCCGCTGCAACCGGCCTGCGAGCGCTGTCACTGCGAGAGGGTGAACTCTCTCGCCTTCTGTTCCCTCTGCTCGCCTACTTGCCCTCCTCGACTTGTCCAGACGCTTCCATCGCGTGGGTCCGCTGGATCCCACTCCCCTGTTCTATAAAAAAAAAAAGAAAAAGAAGAGAAGGCGTCAGAGGTTCTGGCTATCTCCCGACACCGTGGATCCTGCTGGCTTGAGCTTGACCGTCCGTCTCCTTCTCTGGTTTCATGTAACTGACGTGATTCCATTCCTAGGCGTCAGTGCATCTGCAATAGTCCATGATGGCGGCCCTCGTCCGTGGCAAATGGGAATTAATATCTGGAAAATATATATATATATATAAAAAAAACAACGAACATATCAAAATCTTTACCCACTCCACGGAAAAGTCAAATCGAATCATAACACCGTGAAAACTCGCCTTGATAAGGCCAAATAAAAGCAGACGATCCTCTCTGCATTCCTCTGTTTCGCCTCCTTCTCCCTTCTCTCTCCTCGTCTCTTCTCTTTTCTCTCACTTCTCTCCTCCAGAGCGAGTGCTGTCCGTTGCACCGTGTCCCATTAGGGTCACCCGGCTGTTCTACATTTTGCCTCTCTTCTCTAACCCGGCTCTTCTTTCGTCTGCCAGGGTTACACATCTCTTCCACCATGAGTCCGTGACGTATCCGGCCTCTTCTCGCGGCATTCCTCTTTCGTCTGCCCCCCCCCAGTCCCACTAGACGGTTGGCTGCAGCTGCTGCTACACAAGATCATTTCCTTCAAATTTCCCTGCTTCCCTGGACTCCTCGACCCGGCCGGTGAGCTGCATCCCAAGGCCCCTGCGTCATCAGTTCCGGCCTGCTTTCCCTGTCTCTACGTTACAGTGTGTCTGACCGTTGCCAGGATTCTTCACGGCGGCTGGCTACTCTGCTTCTCGTTTCGTCTGTCCCTCTCACACGGTCGACTCTTACGCACTATCACCCTCCTCTTCCTCTTTCTTTGTCCGATCCTCTTTCCTGAAGAAAAGATACGCGTCTCTCATCTAGCCTTTATTCGTCCCCTTTTTTTTTTTCTCTTATCTAGCCGATATAGAAAAAAAAGAAAAAGAAAAAGAAAAACAAAATGGCGGGTGGCTATTTTGACCTGCCTGTCCCCTCTTCCTCCAGACGATCCAGCCTGACCGGGGCCCAGGACGAGAAGAAGTCGCCGGTAGACCCCTACACGCCACCCCTCACGACTCCCAATGAATCCCCTAGCGATCAGCCACCCCCTACCGCTGCTCCTCAGAGCAAGCCAAAGGCTCCAGGCATCCTGAAGTCCGCAAATCGCGTCAAGTTCAATGTGACCGAGTCAGAGCTTCATGACCAGCCCTACGCCATGCTCGCCGACTCCCGTTCGGAATCTCAATCCGCTGCCAAGGACATGCCCCAGAAGCCCTCACCTGTCGCTCGAGGGCCCCTGTCAGAGAAAGACCACCGCTATCCCCTGGTGGATACAAGCTTTGACCCGTCGGTGTCGGTGTCGGTGTCGGTGCCCGCAGCACCAGCACCAGGTATCACTATCAACTCGCGTCCCAGCTCTCCCGGCGTTGCCTGGGAGGATGAGGCGGCGGCCAACCCGGACAAGGGCAGAGCCATACAGTATGCTCGCCAGCGGGCTCAGAGGCTGGCTTCTCTGCTGAGTCGTCCCTCGTCCCGGAGCTCGTCGGTCGGGTTGAGCCCGCGCTACAGTCTGCCATCTTCCGTGACGTCAACCCCAACATACTCGGCAACGCCGTCAGAGTTCGGCGAGGAGATTCCCATGATCAGTCTTTCGGAGAAGCAGGGCCTTCACGAGACGATCGACCTGGATGAGGATGAGGACGAGGACGAGAACGAGAACGAGAACGAGGACAATGCTTACACCAGACGTTCTCTCACCTCCGAAGCCCATCGTCTTGTTCGACAGATGACTCGGAGAGATATGAGCTTCCTGTCTCGTGTCCGTGCCCGGTCTCCCTCCCTGCGGTCCGGCCAGGTGACCCCCGTTGGCGAGGACGATCCGGAAATGTACGTGGAACGGCCGACTCACTACCGTGGCGGCGTACTATCGTCTCTTCTCAAGCTGCAGGAAGGGCAGAACCCACTCGACCGCGGCCGCCGTGGTATGCACTCCCGGCAGTCCAGCTCCGGAGAGGTCAGCAGTCGAGGTCTGTCGCCCGATCCGGGCTGGAAGGCTCAACGGCCGCGCAAATGGTACGACAAGTCCGCCAACCAGTCCAACACGTCGTTGGCCTCGACGGCAAAGAGCTCGCCCATCCCCTCGCTCAAGCATTCCCGCAGCAACAGCTCGATAGGCAAACGATTCGGAAAGCCGAAACTGGAGGACGAAATCCGCATCACAGTTCACATCGCCGAGATCCTCTCGCGACAGAAGTATCTCCTTCGGCTCTGCAGGGCGCTCATCCGATTCGGCGCCCCGACGCATCGTCTGGAGGAGTACATGACCATGACAGCGCGTGTGCTCGAGATCGACATGCAGTGTCTGTATATCCCAGGCTGCATGATTGTGTCCTTCGGTGACGCATCCACGCACACCACGGAGATGAACCTGGTTCGATCCGTCCAAGGCTGCGACCTGGGCAAGCTGGCGGACGTCCACGAGATCTACAAGGAGGTCATCCACGACGTTATCGGGGTCGAGGAGGCCATCCAGCGCCTCGACGAGACCACAAAGCGGAAGAAGAAGTTCAGCATTTGGCTCCTCATCCTCATGCATGGCTGTGCCTGCGCGGCAGTTGGCCCCTTCGCCTTCCAGGCCCGGCCCATCGACATGCCCATCGCCTTCCTCCTGGGCTGTCTGGTCGGATCGCTCCAGCTCATCCTCTCCCCGCGATCAAACATCTACTCGAACATCTTCGAAATCACCGCCGCCGTCCTCACCTCCTTCCTCGCCCGCGCGTTCGGCAGCATAACCTACCAAGGCGAACGGCTCTTCTGCTTCTCCTCCCTGGCCCAGTCGTCCATCTCCCTTATCCTCCCGGGCTACGTCATGCTGTGCGCCAGCCTGGAGCTCCAGTCGCGCAACATCGTCGCCGGCTCAGTCCGCCTCGTCTACGCAATCATCTACTCTCTCTTCCTCGGCTTCGGCATCACCATCGGTACAGCCCTATACGGCCTGCTCGACTCCCACGCAACAACCGAATACAGCTGTCCAACCGCCTTTCCAAACGAATACGTCCAGCGTTTCCCCTTCGTCCTCCTCTTCACCATCTTCCTCTGCATAATCAACCAGGCCAAGTACAAACAGGTGCCCGTCATGGTCACAATCTCCATGGCCGGCTACATCGTCAATTTCTTCGCCTCCAAGCGCTTCTCCGCCTACGCGCAGATCTCCGTCCCCAGCGCAATGGGCGCCTTCGTCATCGGCGTCCTGGGCAATCTCTACAGCAGACTCCGCCACGGCGTAGCCGCCGCCGCAATGCTGCCCGCTATCTTCGTGCTGGTCCCCTCCGGTCTCGCCAGTAGCGGGTCGCTGGTCGCGGGGATTATGTCTGCCGAACAGCTGACGAAGGCTACTCCGTACTCGATCGTCACCAACGGCACGCAGGGGTTCATGGATGCCGCCATGAGCCAGAATATGACGCAGGACCAGCACTCGACTGTCGTCTTGGACATAGGCTATGGCATGGTCCAGATCGCTATTGCCTTTACTGTCGGGCTCTTCCTGGCTGCTATGGTTGTTTATCCGTTTGGGAAGAAGCGGAGTGGGCTTTTCAGTTTCTAACTTTTAAACCACCACCCCTTTCTTTCTTTCTCCATATTGTTTACCCATACCATTTAATGCACATTTATACCACCCCCCCCTCTCCTATCTTCCATTTGTCCATGTCTTTCAGCGAGCAACCCCCTTCCACCTATTCATTCCTATCTTCTTTTTTTTTTGTCCGTTGGAAATACAACAACATTACCTACCCACATATGTACCTAATGTCCATGATTGCTCACCTACCCTTAATCACATCACCCCGGTCTCTGCTTACTTTCATTCTGTTTTAATACCTTCTACATACATACAAATGACTGCATTGATTGATTGATTGATTGCCCATTGTCTTGAATTTCAAAGCACGCATGACAGGATGGAGTTCACTGCTATCTATCTTGGGTGGAATGGAGTTTGTTTATTATTATAGATATACTTGCTTTTCTTGTCTTGTCATTATCTTCTGGATAGATGGATGCTTGCAATGGAAGTCTACTAGAGTGCAATATTATTAAAAGAGAATAGAAAATGCTCCAGGCTTAGTTGCGATGCCTCTGCTTGAATATATCACGCTCTGTCAGGCAGGCACTGCCAAAATCGTAGGATTGGACAATCAACTTCAGGAGTCTATGCATTTATTCTATTCTGGGCACTTCTACACGGAACAACTAGGCAATGGAATGTGGATATGGAAGTAGGACATCCTACGCTCGTTCTGGTTATGGCTGGCACATCCAGACATACTAACAATCACTAGATACTTCAAAGGAGAGACAAGAGGATGATATAAAATAAGCATCATAATAATCCATTTCAATCAATGGGAAAGAAAAATGAATGTGGGGTCTCTGTAGCTTGAGTCAAAAAATAAGAAAAGGAAAGTATTGCTTTCAAAGAAATAACTGCATAGAAGAGCAAGCTCTTCCACATGGAATCTTGAGCACATCCATCCGCATTAAGAGCTCAAACAACGTCATGTCATTCACATTACTTGATCATGTTTATATGATCATAGTCTTACGCTTTTCAGCGCTGGACAACACAAGCATTGGAGTTCTGCGCCTTTCCGAACCTTGACCCACCGTCCTCTGACCTGCGACGACAGCAGCGGTGGAGGGCGCCGACCCCATGGGGGAAGCGACACCTTCCAGGTTCAGCTCGCCAAATTTGGCCCCAATAAGCGCACCATCCTCGCTAGCTGGAGTCCCCGATCTGTACACATCTGGAGAGTTCCGTTCCCGAGAAGATCTCTCCTTCCTCTCGGATCCGATCGCTCCATTGGCTGCAGCTCGAAGACTGCCTAAGCTCGGCTTGCTCGAAAGACTCCCGCTGTTGGCAGTACCTTCATCCCCATCAGAAAAGGCAAATTCTTTCTCACTCGCGGGAGTATTCGTGCCTCCGCTGCTGTTATGTCCATAGCTTCGCGTTTCTCCACGACGTTCGATCCCCGCACGGACGAGACTGTGCACCGCACGTCGACGCTGACGAGTCGCAAAATTCTTACTTCCTTCAAACTTCGACGTAGGTTTGGCCACAAGATCCTCAAGCGACGGTGGCCCCCGAGGCTGGCGAATGGGATGTTCTCCAGCACGACCTTGACCAGGCCCAAACATGCCAGTCATTGGAGTTGGCGGTAAAGCAGAAGTCCGAGGAGTACCGCCGACAACACCATTGTTTGCCTTAGCCGCATCGATGGGGGTCTTCATAGCAGGAGCGAAAGATGAGCTCTTCTTGTGACCTCTGCGGAAAGCATTGGCCGACGGCGGTGGCAATGGAGCGACATCCTGAGGTGGGGACGGGCTGGTAGTGGGAGGGGACACCGGCTGAGAAAAGCGAGCGGGAGACTTAACCGATTCCGGTGGCAGGGAGACCTCAGCTCGAAAAGTTGGCACATGTGAAGGAGGAGACCTGATCTCATCCTGGAATGCTGGGGGTGGTGAGCTCCCTTGCTCGGCAGAATTGTCGAACACATAGTTCTGCTGGCCCGTCAATGGGTTGTAAACCGAGTAGAGACCAGGCTGCCCGATGACCGGCTGAACGACCGGCTGCACCCCTTGCTGAAGTTGCTGTTGGTACAAGCTCATGGAAGGAACGGAAGAGGCATAATGCTGCTGTTGAGGCAAAGGCGTTCCCAGGCTAAGACCGTGGTATTGCTGGGCTGCCGCAGTGACATTGATAAGCTGCTGTTGGAGACGCTGCTGTTGAGCGGCCAGGAACAAGTTGGTCGACATCAGCTCGGCATATAACGAATCATCCACGGGTAAGTCGCCACCAAAATCAATCGACGGAGGTGCGAGGACCTGCTCCGGAAGAGTGTACATTGGGTGACGACTCGAGTTCAGAGCCGAATTCACCCCACGGTTCGCAACGAACGCGTTCTGGGGGAATCCAGCTCCCGTCGCAGTCTGTGGAAACACACGGTCGCCAGTGCGGTTGGGGAAGGCTGCATGTCTGCTGCCGTCCAGTCCAACGTGTTGCTGACGATGTGTTCCTGAAGAGACCGTGGCCGACTTAGGGGCAGTCCGAAGACCGGCTAGGAGATGAGAACGGCTGGTGCGTGGAGTGGGAACAGCATCAGGAGGCTGAGTTTCGTCGACGGAGGAAACACGACCAGGAGAAACGCTCAAGCGCTTAATATGAGCACCTTTTCCCCGCGAAGCAAAGCCGGCAGTGGGGACACCAAGAGCGCCGCCGTTGAAAGAAGAATTGTAAGTCATCTGAGAGAGACCGCCAGCGTCCATGCTCAGATAGCTTTTTGAGTGGTACTAAAATATGTGCAATAGTCTTTAGGGAAAAGGCCCCGTAGATTTCAGCGACAGCGCTTGACAGACCGTTCCAACCACGCCAGAAAGGAGACGGGACGAGACGTGATCGATCGCGGATATCGTGGAAGGCTCGGTTTATGGATTAGGAGTATTAAGCAATGTAGGGAGGCGATGGGAGTCCAGATATATCTAAGACTAGGTTCGTGAATATCCAAGAAGGTAAGATAATAGCGATTCACTGTGACTGAATACGGCACCAAATTAGTATCAAGACAGGAAAGGAATGTCGTCATCAGTTTCCAGGAAAGCAACTCACTCGAGTGAATGATACTATGTGCAGAATGCAAGCGTACGTAGCGCAAAGGAACGTACTTGAATTGGAATAGAGCAGACGAATAACAGGGTAATTAACAAAATATACAATGAATAGATGAGGTCTCGCGGAGCAGCACCTGACTATGCACAGGATGCCGTAGGAGACCAAGGTGAATAGAAGCCAAAAATTGGCCGACGCGACCGGACGTCAAGAAGATATGAGAAGAGACTGAAGCAAGAAGAGAAGTAGACGAGGTGGGAGATGCTCCGCAACTAACCCACTAGCACGAAGAGTGCTTTCGATTCGATGGTATTAGATGAAGACCAAGATTGGCCTAGAGCCGAAAGAAAAGCGAGTACCAACTATGCAGTGCGTCGGATGTCGAATAATAGACGGCGTATCCGAACGGGTGGACAAGAGCCGCCGTTTGAAAAGGCAGGAAGCAATACAGCAGGGTAAGGTCAGCCTTGGGTGACAAGGAATCCAACCCAACTGTCTGCGGATGGGAAACGAGAATAGGCGCCTCGGATTGTCGATCGGAGACGAGTCAGGATGCGGCTTCTTTCAAGCTCAGGAGGCGAATAATATAGTCTAGCCCTTTTCCTTCTTTTCTTTTTTTTTTTTTTTTTAATTTTTATGTATTTGAAAAAGAGAACGAAAACTTTTTTTCCCAGTTAAATAAAAAGAAAATAGAGAAAAAGAATAAAAAGACAAGCGCAAAGAATGAAGGAATCCAGGAGGAGGAGGGGACGGAGAAATGAAGAGAGAGAGAGAGGGAAGGTTGGAAAGGGAAGACGACTGAACTGTGAGAGACGATGACCAAGGGGCCCGATGAGACACGCTAAACCCGTCTGGGGGCGGCTAATTTGCTCGGCGGGCGCCAGCGAGACGCGCCACCGGACCGTGACTAAGCAGTCACCTGGCCAGCCAGAGCCGGGTCCGGCCTTGTCTCCCTCCTTGCCCGTCTCTGAACGCTTCAGGCCCTTCTCCAGCGTCGTCCGGCACAGACAGAGCGAACCACGGAGCCCAGACTGCCCCAGGGCGTGGGAACCACGCTCAGTGTCACGGCCTGGCATGCCAGGGCGGGGTCGAGATCCAAAATGAGGCGTCCATGCAGGCAGCCCAACGCATGTACAGGTGTACAGCTGGCACCGCCCCTGGTCGATTGGATGCGGACTCTGACCAACCACATCGCCCTCCAAGTCTGGTTGGCGAAATTACTGCTGCTAGCACTGACCCGATCGGCCCGCCAAATTACCTGGAACTCTCCTGCATCCATTGTATGGACAGACGCCGTCAAGTAAGTATTCACGCATGCATGTAGTATGTACATTTGGCTCATCACGTCTCGGGTCATCGAATCTCATTAGTCCTTCCCGCTCCGATCCTCCACTGCGGCATAGAAATTAAAGAAAATAAACGAAATGACATCGTTCACAGACACCAGGCATTATTTCAAGTGGAGCAGGGTATCTACTACCAGGTAACCTAAACAATTCCTTCGCGCCGTATCGTCAGACAGTAGGAAATGGGTTGGTGTAAAATTGACAAGGAACGTGTGGGGACCGAGGACAGTAAGCTGAAATGGCAATCGCTCTATCACAGTCCGACCTGATCCGGTCCTTTTCGTTGGAAATGAGAAAATTAAACATTGCACTAGCGAGAGGCGTCAGATAGGGTTGACACGCAGACCAGTAAGGACATCCGATTCCTCACACTACCTGGTCCAAGACATTATTGTGGCGATTTTCCGATGATTCGAAGAATCTCATCACGCATCAACAGATACGGTTGGTCCAGCAGGAACGGCTGTCGATGTAGATCCTTTGCGCGACAACCGTCGTCGGTGGTCTGGCTCCGGCGATTCTGTACTGGGTCCCTTCCCGTTCATCCGCTCAAACTCCAGAGTATCCGCCAGTTCCGCAGACATAGGATCTAGCTCTTCCTCTTTCAGACCAGTCGCCAGAGACACCAGTTTACGGTGCACGTCAAACTTGGTGCTGACGCCAGCGTCCGCCGTCTGCTGAATCAGGTCTTTGATCGCAGCTCGACGAGCTTTCTGCGCCGAACAGAGTTGCCGAGAAAGTTGGTAAATGGCAACCATATCATCCTTGCCTGTAGATGGGGAGTTGGGCTTCTCGGTCGCCAACGGAGCCATTGACATCATCCGTTCTGCAAGATGAACTTGCTGGATTTGCTCTAGGAGGGATTCATAGCTTCTCCGCAGTTTTTCATACCGTCCAAGTTGTGCCTCAACAGGCTCCGCGGCCGCTTCCTTCGCTGCCAACGAAGCTCCCTGTCTCTGGATATTTTGCCGATCTGACTCCAATTGCCCGTACAGTGCTTCGGGATTCGCGACATCGCCGGATTCTGGTTGGTTCGCCTTCGAAGTCCCGTAAATCGCTGCAAGTTTCTTATTTGCCTCTACCAAGATCGATTCGATTTTGGAACTCAGGGCAGACGTCGCGAAAGAAACGCTCGAAGGTTGACCAGCCAGTTGATGGTCAGAGCTGGCGGGTCGCGCTGCCTCGCCGTCCAGTTGGTCATTACCCATTATGATCGAGGATGGTGGAGGCGGGATTTCCCGCTCGGGATGGTTTGCTCGTCCAAGAATGCCCGCAGCCGTTTCGCCCTTCTTGTTTACTAGATCTCCAGCCCGCGGGCAGTATCGGAGAAGCATGTCCACCAGCCTAAAGGCACCGTTCCTGGCTGCAACTAGTGTGGCTGTGTCTCCATTCGAATCTTGGCATGAGAGTAGTAAATCAATCTCATCCTGCGAGAATGACCTGCGCAAAGTCTCCAGTATCACCTCGCAATAGTAGCGTGAACTTTTCCATTTTCCCTTGCTCCTTGTCGTCTCCGCTATGTGATGGAAGATGGTAGCTCCAAACCAGTCTCTGAAAGAAATGGTGTCGAAGAGATGTTCCAGTAGGTCGGGGAATGTCCTTTTTTCATAGTTGTTCGTAAACAGAACGGCTCGTACCAGCGGCGTTTCCTCATGAACGGACAAAGCCTTCAGATCAGCGCCTCTTCCCAAAAGATCCCTCACGATCTCCAAGTCCCCCATGGCGCAAGCCCAGTGAAGTGCCGTATTTCCAGATTCGTCAATGGGACGGTCCACTTGGAAGTGGGCAGGAGGCTCTGGAGGCGGAATCCTCCTTGCTTCCGGAGCATCTCCTACTGTCATGAAGTAGTCCAGGAGCTGATCTCCGTAGAGAATGTGTTCGTGTTCTCTAATCGACATCGCCGCAGCGTCGCTAGTTCCACGCTTACGCTTGCGCAGGTACGATCCATGTTGGGAAGTTGGCAACGCATCCTCATCTGCAACCATTGACGACGATTCGAGTGTCGTTTGTTCAACTGATTCATCGTCGTCCATAGCCGGATTCATGTCATAATGCTCAAGGTGAAAGCTAGGTGGGCCCATGTTCACATGTGACTTGGCTGCATTAAATGAAGCATCGCGGTTGGCCTCTTTCCGATTGTTCGCAGCGCCCCTGGAGACCCTCGGTTTCGACGAGGTAGAATGTTTTGGGGCTGGTGGAGGACTGCGGTCACCAGGGACGAAGTCGAAAATGGGACGTAGCTTGTCCAGAATGTTATTGCGCTCAGCCAGCATGCGACCATCCACAAGAGGGATCCATGTTCCTGTCACAATTTGTTTTAGCGAACATTCCTTTTCACAGGAACAACAGTTTCTTCTATGCCATGGGCCTTACCCTGGTATTTACCATAACCACCTTGCACCTTTTCATGGACGCCTTTCTGGACCTCGCGCTCCAGAATTCGTGTCCTTGCTGGCTTATCGAATCCCGCGGATTTGAGAATATGTGTGGCATTGATCCAATCATCCGCCCTTCTCCGCATAATACTGTCGCCATCGATTTTGAATTCGTAGACTGGCACCTGGTGAATACGTCAGACACACGTTCCAGCCTTTCTAATTTTGCGATCGCCACTTCGACAACTAGGTTTAATTTGGAAAGACTCACATTGCTATACGTAGCAGAATAAATTCTAGAATCCGCCCTTCCCGCCATGTGCGATTATCCTTGTCGGCCGCCTCAATCGAGCAGCCTTCCGAGGAACAGGGAAGTACGACGCGGTCCAAGCAAGGGTATAAGTTCCTTCAGATCGCCAATTAACGTCACCTATACGGAGCAGCCGGAGGGCATGATAGATAAGTACAAAGCAGAAAGCGACTCGGGGACAAGGAGGTCAGCCACTCGTGGCTCATTCAGCAGCTCAGCAGCAGGTTGGCCGTAACTAACGCGAAAAGGCTGGCGAAGACGCGCCCGAGCGAAGAGCACCGCGTAAAGTGGAGGAACCGCGCTAGTCCCTATCTGAATGTTGCATCACGTGATGTCACCTGATCGTATCGGGAAGGAAGGGAAACAAGTTCGAGAGTTAGGAGGACGATGCCCTGGTGCCTCTCCCTCCCCCAATTGTCGCACCACAGAACGTCTTCGGTCGATATGACAGTGGCTGAGTCTATAAATAGTGCCGTTGGTGCCACAGGCAGCACCGGTAAGTGTTATTTTGTTCATGAGGGCGCTGTTCGCCCGAGAGAGACATGATTTGAACCATTGCGGATGTTGACCACTATTCTACAGCTGCCACTAGGCAAGAAATGTCCGACGCCCGTCTCCCTCTTGCTTACCGAGATTCTTGCGCACACCTTCTCATTCCGTTGAACCGGTGCCGTTACCAAGAATACTACCTTCCCTGGAAGTGCGAGGTATGATCGTGAATGTCGAAGTCCAGATGATGACCGCAGTAATTACGTGGACTAACGAGTGCTTCAACTACTCTAGAACGAGAGGCACAGCTACGAGAAGTGCCAATACGAGGAATTCAAGAAGCGGGTTGCCAAGATGGACGAACTCCGAGCTGCGAAGGGTGGTGCTCGGAGCAACTAAATCATTGAAGGGTGATGGAATCATTGGTCTGAGAACTCAAAAGAGATCGATGTAACAAGTTACTTATGTACATAGAAAGCGTGAGACTGCATGTTCTTGAAGCAGATCTGGCATTGGGGTCCTGTCGGAGATATCCCCGCCAGAACCGTTGTCATACCTGAAACCCGGACTGTTCATTGCGAGGCCTTCTATCTGTAGCAGTGTCCCGACAAGCTTGTGTGTGTTCTTTTGCTCCTCTTGCTCAAGCATGAAGTGTCAGTCCTGGAGGACCGACGGACTTCGGTCTGGACAGACGCGGAACTAGGCGCTAATTGCCGACCTTGCGAGCGTGGGGTCTTCAGCCTACTTCGAACGGATTTATAATCAACAAATGGCCCGATACTGGTCCTGCTTGCGGTGTAGACCGGCGAAAAACCCAGCGTCCATAACATCTTGTTATTAACACGAGAGACTGCCGTCTGCGAGAATATCACGACGCGACAGAAGGAGTGCACGGATAGGAAAAGTAGACGAAAATGCTGGTAAACATCGGCCAATGAGTCCGGCTGAGGATGCACGGCATGCACAGCGAGTTACAGCCCAGCGGCGGCGCTTGTGCATGTTCAGATTGCGTGCTTATAGTGCCTTTTCAAGTAAAGCATCCTTTCGATCTTATTTCAAGCGCGAACCGCGTCTAAACGATGACTGGCCACTCTCGACGACTTTTTGGCAATGCGAAGCATATCCGGGTATTGCTGTCGAAGGAGTGCCCCGCAGACAGAACCTCGCTCTGTTTTTTTGCAACCCCCACACACAGAGAGATGCGAGGTCGTCCTCGAAGAGGAGTCTTTATCCGAGCCGGCAAAAAGGTTCCTTCAAAAAAATAGAGAATGATAGTCTGTCCGAAAACAGCGTAATATAAATTGGATAATGCCTCGTCGGGTGCCTTGATCATCTTTCTCCTATGCTCCGGTCGTATCTCTGAACCATATTTAGCTCGACGTCACTCGCCACTGATTATTATCTTTCCATTTCTTTTTCATTCCCCTTGTTATCTGTTTCGCTTGCAGCAGGTCCGCTGATCATAATTCCGATATTCTGCACTTCCCTGACTCCGCGGGGTTCTCCAGATCGACTTGGAGCTGGATGTTAGAGATCTCCGCTGCGATTTCCTCTTAGGCACCGAGGGCTTTCCGAAGGCGAGCGTGAATAGGACGATATAATGGGCCTCCTGTACGAAAATCAGATTCCCTCCCTATACTTCGCCGATCATTGCATCTTCCCTACACCTAATAGCTAACGCCCCTGCGCTTCTCAGAGCACTCGGAACTGCGTTAGACTGGCCAGAAGCCAAGAAGAAGGCTGACCAGGTGCGCAAGTGGGGAATCGAGGTAATATTTATATTCGTGCATCTGCAGTGCTTCGGCATCTTTTATCCTCTTCGTAACGTGGCCTAGCTAACCCGGTAAAGCAACTCCTAGCAAATTGGCGCAAGGCGAAGTCAAAGGAGCGCGATGCTCTTCTCTGGGGCGATGAGGTACGCTCGTCTTTTCTTTACGCATTGGACCAAAATAAGACTTTCCTGCTTCATCAGGCTAATATATCCCTTATCAATTAGGTCGAATATCTAGTCGTTGCAATTGACGATGAATCCAAGAAAGCCCGACTCTCCCTCGCCCAGGCGGAAATCCTCAAATCGCTTGCAAGAGATGAAGCATTATGGAAAGCAGGAGGATCCCAGACCCAGACCTACCATGCAGGACAGTGAGTTGGAGATGCTGATGGACGTGTGTGAGGGGTGATGGCTCCTAACCCTGACATAGTGAGGGCGAGCGACCACCGCATTTCCACCCTGAGTTTGGCCGGTTTATGCTGGAAGCCACTCCAGGACGGCCGTGGGGCATTGACTTCAAGGACCTGTTGAAGGTCGAATCAGACATGAAGTGGAGGTAAGTTTAGCTGCTTTAACAACTAATCATAAGCTTCTGTCTAAACCCATGTTACAAGACGAGTAATTGCGAAAGCCCATATGGCAACAAACGAGTACCCCATCACCCTCACAACATTCCCTCGTCTGGGTTTGGGAGACTATATCCAACCTTATTATCCTCCGTCTGAGCCAGCATTACGCTCGCAGTTCGTCCCCGATGAAATCGCCAACCCCCACATACGATTTCCAACCCTAGCAGCCAACATCAGGACTAGAAGGGGCCGCAAGGTTGAGATAAATGTCCCGGTATTCAAGGATACCAACACACCTCAACCCTTCCACGACCCAACCGTCAACTATGACCTTCATAATTGGCCTGAAGACGATGACGTTAGGAACGGTGCAGTCAAGGAAGATCACGTCTATATGGACGCCATGGCATTTGGAATGGGTAGCTGCTGTCTTCAGATTACTTTTCAGGCTAAAAATATGACGGAGGGGCGAAAAATGTACGACCAGCTGAGCCCACTGGGCCCAATTCTTCTGGCACTGACTGCTGCAACGCCAATCTACAAGGGGTTCCTCGTGGACACAGACGTCCGGTGGAACCAAATCAGCCGGGCTGTCGATGACAGGACCCGTGAAGAACTTGGCGAAGTTGTAAGTATTTGCAGTTGCATCCTTCTCTGCCACCTCTTGAGCTGAATGTAACTCATTCTCATTCTGCGACAGCCCCTCAAAAAAGACAGGTGGAGAATTCCAAAGTCCAGATATGCCTCGAACTCGACCTATATCTCTCAAGACCCTCGACTCCGGAAGGAATATCTAGATCCGGATTTGGTGGTTGATCCGGAGATCAAAAAGCGGCTAACGGACGAGGGCATGGATGATCTTCTAGCAACGCACTTTGCGCATCTCTTCATTCGGGATCCATTGGTCATCTTTTTGGAAGATTTGGAAGAGCTAGACCTGACGAAGGCTGATCATTTTGAAAACCTGCAGTCAACGAACTGGCAGCACATGCGCTTCAAACCTCCACCCCCTGAGCAATCGGAGATCGGGTGGAGGGTTGAATTTCGATCGATGGAAGTGCAGATGACTGATTTTGAGAACGCCGCGTTCAGCATTTTCCTTGTGCTTGTAACCCGTGCCATTTTGAGCTTCGACCTGAATTTTTACCTCCCCATCCAGCGAACAACTGAGAATATGGAGACCGCGCACGCGCGTGGTGCAGTGCTCAACCGGAAATTTTACTTCCGAAAGGATCCATTCCCTCGTCCTATTCAGAGACACCAGCACCCAACCAACGGTGTTCATCCTTTCACATCGGGTTCATCTTCTGTCACCCCGCCGCCTTCGCCTCCCTCCGGCCCGGTAGAGCTAGAATACGGTCTCATGACGATCTCAGAAATCATAAATGGCTCTACGGATGGGGGATTTCCTGGTCTCATCCCCCTCGTGCAGTCATATCTGAACAGTGTCAATGTGGATGTCGAGACGCGTTGTTCACTGGAGAGCTACCTCGACTTGATACGCAAACGGGCTGATGGAACCCTATGGACTGGCTCTCGGTGGATTCGTGAATTTGTCGCCTCCCATCCAGAATATAAGCATGACAGTGTCGTCTCAGAAAAGATCTGCTACGACCTTGTGAGGGCAGTGGAGGAGATGACAGTCAAAGAAGGTGAAGGAGGAAGTGTAGGATGGGAAATGCTCAAGGGGAAGAAGGAATAAATAATCTAAGCGGCTGATATCCTGTTTTGGATATTTGACATTAGCATAGGGGGTTGGTTCATTCTAGATTATGTTTCCTTTTTGTGACATACTTCGCATGCGCATTATGCTGACAATATAGATAGTCAGTGAGTTATGTCCAGATGGTTTTGCACATAGAACGGCATTCTTGACGTCAGACCTCTGTTCGTTATGCATATTCATTTCGACTGTGATAGACAAAACCCATGAGAAAAGAAGCGAAAATGACATGAACACACTCCCGACTCCATCTAGACCAGTACTAATCTTTCTTCTTCTGTTGGCTGGCGGCACGAATCAGCCAACCCAGTCACCTTCCACTGTCCGTTAATCTTATGAAGCACGAACAGCTCCACCCCTACATGATCCACCACGCCATTAATCTTGGCCCTAAATGGGGCCCATACAGCGGCGAGGTTCCCAGCTTCGTAAACCTTCACCTCCGGATCCCAGAACCGCTCGTTGATATCGTCCTGTATGGAAGAGACCCGCTCCACGAACGAGCCGATGGTACAGAAGCGAAGAGAACTGGAGGACGAAGAGGGAGGAGAGAGCGACATCCCTCCGGCTCGTACGCAGAGCTTTTCGAAACCGGCTCTGGATTTTGCGCTTAGCGCTCTGAGGAAGCCTTTGGCAACGGCAATGATCTTGTCGACTTCGTCGGATTGGTCTGATGCGAAGGGCATTCGGACTGGTCGTCTTAAACACATTGTTTGTTTCTTCTTTCTCTTCGGGTGGGGCTGTTAGGTGGTTCGCTTGGATATCTCGTTATGCTGTGGGTATTTCGTTTGTCTTGCCCGTCCTCTTTCTTCCCTTGTAGCGATAATGGTAAGAGGAGAACTGGTCCTTAGTCCTCTCTCACATGCTTAGCATGTGCTCCGGCCACAGGCGGTTTCATGAACGGTCAGGCGAGGTCTGTGGATTGAAAGGTTCGTGGACTGGGAAAAAAAAGGGAAGAGAAGCAGGCGAGAAGAGGAAGAAGAAGGGCTGTACCACCCACCACGGATCGCCGTTATTCGACCAGTGACACCTCGCTAGGCAACGCAGTCGACGAACTGACCCTTTTACTCTTGTTGACCATGTACCCCAGAAACCGTGTTTCGGAGCTCTGGTCTAGACAGGTCGAACGCATCGACGACATGATGCCTATGGCGATACTCGTCTGCACACACCTATAGACTCATCATATACTCGCCCACACATCGCCATGAAAACAGCAACAAAAGTACAAATCGTTCCGCGCATTCGGCAGCTCTATGCTTGCAGCTTCTCTTATTGTACTTGTTCATTTCCTTCCTCCTCTTCTCGTCTTGTCTTGGCTCGTCTACCTCGAACCCTCGACCAACCCCCCCCCAAATGTACAAGATCATTCCACTACGCACGCGAATCGAACCGAACCAATCTGGCAGACGACGTCTTCCCATATCATTGAAACCATCACGTTGCTCGAGCTGGTGCCCCTTCCTCGTTTCACAGTTATGACACAGCATCCGAACCACCCATGTTTGCGCAGAGTCATTACAATCTGTGCGACGGCAAAGATATTCCAAGAACTCATTGTGGAGAAGCAATTAATAATCTCTCCCCATTATGCTGAGAAGCTGCTTGCTCTCTTGCCTCGATATTGCTCAGCAGTTATCAGGGCCATGACAAACACGATTGAAGGCCCTCTGTTTCATTGGATATGCACGCCGCAAGCCCCTTGCAGATAAAATCAATATAACCCCCCAAGGCTTTTTCCAGAACGGGTCAGCAGTCTGCTCTCCGGCGGACAAAATGGCAAATGCGTCGTCGGCTGATTTTATTATTATTGTTATTGTTATTATTTCTGGTTGCTTTTGCTTTTGCTTCTCGCCTCTTCTTGTGTACGCTGTACACATGTCCCCTCTGTTGAGCCCGTGACGCCTAACATCACGGCGTCTATGCACTGCGTATGCGTCAGCTGAAGTCCGTAAGAGCCCTTTTTTTTGCCCAGAATCTCTTATCGGGAATCAGAATGTCCGGGTAATTTCTTGTGCACATGAGCTCGATGCATCCGAGAAGTCGTGGCAATTTATACATCAACAGTATCTAGGCCGTGTCTCTAGAGGTACCTGAAGAACAGCCAAACAGCAAACTTCATGGCAATCTGTATTCATATGCGATAGGAGATAAATGTGAGGCAATTCATTAATATTAGTGAATTCTGTTCAGCAGTTCGGATAATATCTGAGGAGAGCTTGCTGGGGAATATACTTATTAAAATGTATCCGACGGCTTGACGACTACGAAAAATATATGTCTGTGCAAGAACCAACCGGTGGGCAACTTTCCAGTCATGCAACCCCCAGAAACGAAGGTCGCTACAAAGCAGGTATTTACTAAAACAATTGAACTGTTCTAGATACTACCTGGGTAATGCTTGCATTACAACTTGTAGACCGCTATTTGAAATCCTAAGTAATGTAGTTCACCCAAATAGCGAGCAGATCACCAGGTATTGGCTCATTCGCAATACGAACACTGGAAAAAAAAAAAAAAAACCACCGTAACTGAACCATAGAATAACACAAGCTAATTACCCATCTTCTCATATTGACTCTATCTGCACATACAAGATATCGTTTAATCCATCCCTGCACTTACAGGCTGGTAGAAGGCTCACTCACTATGACCTAGTACTAGCATTCGCAACTAAGTGGGCCGTTCTCGTCTTCCCTATATTAACTAAGTAGGAAAGTGTCATAATTGGATCTAGTCAGTTTCTTGGCCTTACTTAACTAACCTGGCGGTGCTCCATTGTCAGTAGGACAGAAAGGGTATTCCAAAGGGGGCTGAATGTGCTCCTACGCAGCATTCAAAACTGGATGATATGTGTAAGATCTGTAATTATCTCTTCTTGTCCAGTAATTAGCATTTCTCAGTATCGGTCTGGTTTCCAGAGGAAAGGATTTCTAATATTTCTATTTATATTCCCATGCAAGGCTGATGTGCTAGTGTCCTGTCAACAGGATTCGCAGGATTCGAGTCTAATTTCGGGAACGGGACAAAAAAAACCCAGTCTATTCCTTGCCCTTTACAAGTATTTCAGGTGTGTCTGGAGGATCCAGTGAGTGTATCACATCTCTTTGCAGGTGAGGGTTGCCGTTGACAAGCTGAACGTTGAACATGGCGAACTGGGTGATATCCTTAGATCTTCATTGACATTACAGAATGGGCAACAATGGTCAAATACCTAGGTACAATTACAGGAGACTGTTAACAAATGTCCCTGCAGTTTGATGCCGGACCTAGATCGACTCGACGAATGAGGAACTGCGACTACTCATGTCCTGTAGTTCGCAACGGCTGATGTTTCTATTTACGTACGGCAAACGGCCCACGCGAGGAACAAAGGAGTTCGTTGTGTTGCTGAAGAATTGAGTATCTTGCAAGGCGGGCTTTAATTTACATAATACGATTGGAGCTTGACCCCTTTTAACTATCTGTCATGTTGGAGGGTTTGGGTGATTCCTGCATTACGCCTGCAGGTGTCCGGAACCTGCATATGCGGTTGCCGGTTACACCATTGAGGTTAATTTTGAAAGGGCCCTGCCATGCCGGTGAAACATCCGGCACTTTTGACGAGTGTTGAGTAGATATCGGAGCAATAACGTCTCATGTGGCAGGTAATAGTCCAGTGCAGGTGCGGACCCATTTCCTAATGCGACCCGCGTGCCCTTTTTTTTTTTTCTTCTTAAAGAACCGGATTCCATTTTCGAGTGGGTATGGACTTACCTAGTGTTGAATTCTCCGTCATGTTCTTCACCGGATGAATTCTTGATTCGTCCAGGGTTATTCTAGGTTTGGCTGGCGGGGGAGGGGAACGGTGAGATCTGCAACGCGAACGGGAGATGAAAAATGAAAGAAAATTGATAACAAAGGAATAGTTGTAGCAGCGGACATGCGCCGCATTTGCAGGATCAAGTTACATAGGCTGGGGCCCGAGTCCTTAGTAACCTTCAGCTCGGAGGGAAATGCTATATCTGTAAACGTGATTGGTCCTCGTCGATGCAACTGTCAGGTCCGAGTCGGGTCCGAGAATAGCAGCAAGCAATCTGCAGCTGGTATAGTTGCATCCCGTCCATGGTAGAGTAGCAATAGTGAACAATATGACGGGAGTGAAATTGCTTTTTTTTTTTTAGTTTCCGCGCTGGGTATTGGGCCAGCGGTTGGATGGATACTCGGGACTCCATGGCTTTATGATGAGTGAGGCAACACGGTTTCGAAAAGGCCGTTGTGGATGCATGCAGGGGACCAGAACGCAATCGAATTAACGAAGAAGCCAATCTTCGTGACACATCCGGCAGATTCGGACGGGATCGTCTGATGCAAGACCGAGGGCAAAGAAAGGGAGAAAGGAGAGCGACCAGAGCCAGAAGCTTGGAGACCGGACATGTCCAAGTCTCCAGTCGCGGACCCGCATTCTATCGTGGTGTCTATCATCAAGTAGCCATGGGCCGTCCTGCCAATCCCGCCAATTTGAGAGCAGGCGGTTCTGGGTCCGCAGGGTGGGGCGCCCCACGATCGCCGCCAGGATCCTCAATCAGATCCCAATCGACAACAGCATCTCTCCGTAAGCTCTGGACTGGTGGAGAGATACCATGTGAGCGCTGCGCATTCGGAGCCTTCTGCGGTGCGGTTGGGCGGTTCACCCCCAGCCATTAGTGCCAAGCACCTGTCACCGCGTCGCCGTTACGCTAGGAGACAGGATCTTCCAGCGCGTCAGCCGCTCTCATTTCCGTTCTGGGCCCCACACAGGACGTTGCATAATCAAGTCACGGCTCGTGGAAGGAACGTTCTCTGGGTCTCCGCTGGTCGGAGAGGACGGCGCGAAAGACGGGACTGGAAGGCTCGTAGACTGGTAGGATACGGGATTAAAGTTCTGGTGGCTTCCGTCTCTGTCCGCCCGCGCCGCGCTGGGGATGTCGGAATGACATCCTGCAGGGTGCATCGTGCAGGCTCTGTAACGGCCAAAGGAGAGGAAACAGGTGTGGTGTTGATCGTTCGACCTATGAAGACACCTCCAGCTCACGGACCACAAAAAGGTGCTGTCCGACGAGTCAGAAAGAGAACGCTGCATGATAGCGGACACGGGAGGCCTCCCTGGAGCACGAAGGGCCAGCCGTTGGGGGTTGATGATGGGCGGGGGATGGGCCACTCAGCGAATGCCCAGGTGGACAAGAACCTCCTGCCTGCACGGCAGATACGCAGCCCTGCGCACGGTATCGGGGACGCTACCGCTTCAGGAAAATGACGATGCCTCTCACGATGAGTCAAAAATAAATATTATTAATTTATTCTTATTATTATCGACGATGAGCCGGAAGCCGACCTTTTTTGTCGATCAATAGTTAGTCAATTGGCCCGTTGGCCTGCTCAACAAGAAACACCCCCCCCCTCCCCCCCGGTTCTTCCCCCTTTTCTGAATTCGACAATGCTGACAGGTAGCTAACGCAGACCTAGATTGCACTATCCCTCAGCTCCGTGGCTGAGATGTGGTGGGAGCGCCCGTTGCGCGCGAAGATCTCTACAAGATGCCGTTGCCCGTCGACCTTCTTCCGGTTAACTAGCCTAGCTCCAGCTAACGCGGACATAACACGGATGGACTAGAGCACAAGGGGTAATTTTTCAACTTTCAATGCGTCAAGCGGCCGATCGACACGCGGAGACATGTCAATGAGGAAGGTGCTTGAGACGATGACAGCGGCCACACCGAAGACACCGGACCTTAACCATTCTGTTCCGTAACGGAGCCTTTCTGGAGGTGGCTCGGCTATTCATTCTTTCGCACCGATCTGAGCCCTGAGCAGATCAAGCCTGTTTAATTTCAGACTGCATTTGTTATGGGGAATTCGGGGGTGAATCTCCGGAAGGATCAATAGTCTGCACAGGAGCTGAATATGAAAAAAGCCTCCTGGCGATAGCCTCGCGCTTGTACGCGGACGGGAAGGGAGAAAAAATATAAAAAAAAAGCAAAAAGAGTTCAAAAGGCGCGTTACGAAAGAGCAATAAACAAGCTCAGGAATCGCGCCCCGATGACATGTCTCTAACTCCAGGCAGGTCCGGCCGATCCACGGTCACATGATCCCACCAGTAAGCCACGGACTGTGGCTGGGCCCAGGCCTGCAAGTGTCTGCTTCCAGCGTCCAGCGTCCAGCGCGGACGATGAAGACCTCGCGATTCACACTGCCTGGCCCATTCGCGGCACGGCAGATGGCCCCCACTTCTATTCATGACTGGCCGCGGCGATTATTGTTCAGTTACCAGCGCTGCTATCGACTCCGGGACGCTGGCAGCCAAGAGGAACTGTCCGCTTTCCTTCCTGATCCGGGCAACCTAACGAAAGTATAAGCTCCACCCGGTAAATCACGATCTACCTACGGAGCGCTCCGTATCGAGATACACTCCGTGTCATTAGTACCTGCTACCCAGGTACCAGCCGATACGAGCGGCCAACTACCTGGTGTCGGATGCTCTCCGTACTGCTTTGAGCGGACCGTTTTGGCATTTAGGGCAGGAAAGGCCGCTTATTTTTGCTTTATTTTCATACCTGTATCTGCTTACCTGTTTTCTAAAATTATTATTGTTATTTATTTTATTCCAAGAGCCAGATCGGGTTTCACTACGGGATGAGGTGATATCACTGACTCCCAGGAAGTTAATTGGCTGTCGATGCTTGCTGGTCGAGTCCGGAACCACGCAACACCTATTCCATGGGCTCGGGCCCGCACACGGCGACCGTTGTCGCATGGCGAAAAATAGGTAGTATATCGGCATGGCTGCGATACGAAATAATATATGGGACGATCGTCTCTAGAGCCTTTCGAAAGGGAAAGTAAAAGCAATATAACCCAGGACAAACGGGCGGGGGTGGTCGCTGTTAAAGGAAAATGAAAGCAGCTGCTGCCTCGCTGGCGTGGAATCGGTCGCGGTCCCGAGCTCCGCCATGCTAGCTATCCTCGCGTGAAAGGTGAAGTGGGCCGGCCATCAACTGTGCTAAACAGGTCAAGTGCCACCAGATCTGCACCGCCCATCTTTGGTTACACAGTGGTAAATGGGCAGGGTTGGTGCTATGAGTTACTCTCCACCGGATCAATAACGCGGGGTCCACGGTAACATTAGATCAATAGATATCGCGAATCAGTGCTTGGCTCCCGTGATCGTTGAATTGTTAGCAACCATGTCAGCGCATCGTACGAACGTCGCGCGAACTTCGGGTGCGCGTTGCCACTGGACCTCGTGGACGGCTCCTCAAGCTCCCAGATCGATAGTGTGGCAGTGTACAGAGATAGATGAGCGTAGATGAGCGACATGGCCTGACCTATGGACGGGGCCGGGCTCGTGTTGGAAGCTGGAAATCACAGTGGCGCAGCACCTTCAAGCTGCATCAGCCTGAGATTATGAGCAGGATACGGGAGCACGTTCTTCTCTGAAATCCAATCAAAGCTAAAATAAAAGAAGGGAGATGAGCGGACGATCCAGCCATCCACAGCAGACGTTCAGTATAAGTGAGTTTCAGGTGGGCCTCACTAGCAAGTTGTCAGCGCGCCAACACCGAGCGCCAGTGCGGTCATCTCATCTCCGTCAGCTCTGCACGGGCGATCCAGGACTAGGCTCTGTCAATTACCTACCTGGATCGACATGGATTGGGGGTTGAAAATTGACGAGAATAATCGGTCGAATGTGGCGCCACCCATGGGGAGATGTGTCCGAAACGGAAGTGAACCAGCTCCAGGAACTGTAGTTTCAGCCACACATTCCAGATAGTGAGTCCGGAGGATTGGCAGCTAGAGGTTGTGGGGCTCTCGTTTCCCGTCTGCTGAACGGGGCGCGCATGCATGCATGCAGGCAGGTCTACGGGGATTCGTCCGGAGCTGAGATGCGAACCTTACTGGAAGAAGTCGTCAATTTCCGATCTCCTATCCTGCATGTCTCGTGCAGCTTGTGGACGTCTGCCCCAATCAGGATCAGGTAGGGATCGGGCAGTTCTGATTCTTTTGGCCATCGACACAATTGACCCCGCTCAGATCGGATCCGAACTGTCTCTGCGATGTGCGTCGAGTCGAATCGGCGATTAGAAAGCCTCACCTCGGTGCGAACTTTCCTGTATCTGACCTCAGACACTTGGAGTGATTCGCGTAATTTATTCGCCGCGACAGGTCATTGTCATAAGGAAAAGGAGAATAAAAAAGATAAAAAGAGAGAGAGAGAGAGAGGGGTTTCTTGGCTGTGTACCAGCATGCTGTACGGTGTATTTTGACTAAGGCAGGGGAGTCTCCGGCGAGAGATCTCCGATCTTCTCGATTCCAAGACTTGTCACGAGCGCGACCTTATCTGGATGACACGGTTTCCGGACCGGAAGGCGAGAGTAAAGGTGCGTTATCGCATGTGCGTGGATGGGTGTCTCTGTCGTATGCACGTTCCATGCTAAACTTGGTAGCCAGGCCGCAAGCCGTGAAGTCAGTATTGTAATATCTGCTGCTGGGCAAGAGGCCCCTGCCTTCATTCTGATTGCGCCGGAGCACCATGTTGAGGCACACTTGTTGCTGAGTAATCCATGTGCAGAATCGGGAAGGCGGATCGGCCCCTGCCCTTTCGGCAAGCACGCCTCTGCTAAGAGAATCACCCGTCACCGTCTTCTTCCAATGGTGACTTCCAAGGCTTAGGCCTCCACGGCTGCGAATCCTGAGTTGCTGGTGGACAGGAATACGCTCTGTCCCCTACATATCGCCTGTGCTTCGTGGAGTCCAACAAATACAATGATTACAGAATCCCATATTTCTTCTGATTACAAACATACTCTAAAAATCTTCTTGAAAAAAAGAGAGTCTTCTTTGTTAGTCAACAGGAGAGTCAAAGAAAAAAGTGGGGGGGGGGAAGAAGAAGGGAATAATAATGAGTGAGGAGGAAAGGAGGCGTTGAACTTCGAGATCTCCTTTCCACAAAGGTGATCCGTCGCATCCGATCTTCCCCCCTGACAACTGTCTGCGACTCCAGCGTTCCCATCGAAAGTGCCATGGGTTGCCTCCGATCCTAGGCCAGAGCACCGGGACCTGGCAACGACGTTCGAGGCTAGCTGACTTGGGAACGAGCTGACTGGCAAGAGCAAGAGCTCGCAGTCCCCATTCGTACCCGTATATCATGCTCGGAGTCGTTTCTAGAATCATGATTTTTGCGCACGCTATGATCTTAACCATGGAAGAGATGGATCATGGATCTCTCCCCACATTGCGCTAGCACTTGTGCTAGTTGCAGCACTAGCGAGCCTTTTAGGAATTCGCATTCGCGTTCGCGGTTCCACGATGCGCGCCATTCTTCGGCTTTGATTGATCTACTGGGCCACAAGGCCTCCACGAAACTGCCGATCCTCCGATTCGCTTTGTTGATGTGCACCGTGTCCTGTCCGCATGGGGGTTTCTTGTACCCTAGGGTCCAGTATGGTTTTGTGTGTGCGCGCTCTGGACGTCGAGTCAATTCAGGGGTTACTACCACGCATGCGCGCACGCACAATTTGTTTTCCTGGAGGAGGTCGAAGGCGTCGTAACCCAACACCACTGCGATGGGTGATGGATACTTGCAACCTCAGGAGTCCCAATATATCTGTTCGTCGGATGACCTTGTCTGCCTACCTCGGGACCCGGGTGCCCAACCAACAGTGACGTACGTGGATGGGAACGTCCTCCTGGATACGCAAATGCACAAAGCCCATTTGCGGGCAGGGTCCAGTGGAACGTTCCGTGCAGCCGCAATACGTAAGATACGGGCCACGTACGATGTCATGGTAAACTGCTCAGGGTAGATCTAACTTCCCAGGCCGCTTCATAACAAATTCATCTGTAATCTTCAAGCCGATCCACGGTTCGAGCCTCCGCCAGTGGGCATCATTTGCTGCAATGGACGGGGGTGGGCGCATTGACTTTTGAGTTCTAAGCGACACTTGGACGATCCTTGGGTGGGTTCTTGGCATTGCAGAGCGCCAGGTGGGTCACCATATATCATTCGGTTCCCCATTTTTTTCCTTTCTTTTTCTTTTTCTTTTTCTTTTTTTTTTTTAAAAAAATAAATTTTTTTATGGTTTTACTTTTTTCGGCGGGCCCGTTCTTCAGGTTTTCCACACGGTGCGGCCATTAGCTTTAGGTTTCACTGGTTGGATCGTTATTAATAATACGATCATTGGTTCTCTGGTTGCGGGTGGAGATCGGATCTGTGACATGGGCATTGTAGTAGCCTACTCTTAATATTTATTCCTTTTTTCCTTTTTTTTTTTTGCCCATTTTATTTATTTATTTATTTATTTTTTAATTAATATTTGAGGACCTTTTGCATATCGCCATTACAGCGGTTCCCCATTGCTCCATCTGCGTATCCCGTACTTGCAGCAGTGTTACCTGTCTCCAGGATTCCTGTCCTTGGTACTCCTACTACCCAGCTTCTCCCCGAGTTCTCCTGCCGGTTCGACGCGCGCCGTTAGTGCTATTCTTTTTATTTTACTTTTTTATTATTGTTGGTATCCAAAGGTCTCTCTCTCCCCTCGCTCGGTGATTCTCTTCAGTCCCCATTATTACGACTATTTTCATTTACCCTCAACGACTTCTTTTGCCTCCTTCTCCTGCAATCCCTCTCTGGCTTGCCCCCTTCTCGCTCATACCTCGTTTCTGCGTTACTCGCTCTACCCAGGACATCCGCCACTCTCCAACACGCGACGGAGCGGAACTCTCTCCTCATTCCTTGCATTTTTTTCGTTAGTACTGCCACCACCTGGGATCCCCCCTCTCTTTACCCGCCTCTTCAATCCGTGCTGGGAAGGTGAAGGAAGCCCAAGATTCGCGAATCCGAACTGGAACCGTTTTACGTTGCCCTAGTCAGATGGATGTCCAAGGCCCGGGAGGTTTCCTCTGACCCAAACCTACCGCAGTTCTGGGAATCCCACTTGCTCTGCGCTTGAGGATCTTACCTGTTGATTATCGAACTATATCATATTAAACTCTCTCGATCGAATCGTGCCCTACCAATTTCCCAGGCGTTTGTCTCGCCGGATCCACTGAACGGCGTTCAATCTCGATCTCGCTGCAGGCTAACGGAGACTTTGGATGTTGGCTTGCTTCGAGACAAGAAATTAAAATAAAGGAAAAAGGTGGGAAGTGCCTGACCCGACGCCACTTCTCTCATTCTGTGACCAGCCAATCATTCCGCCCGTGGTCGAGTCCGCTTTCTGTGGTTCAGATCGTCCGCTCTTCTTGACCTGATTCCTGTCCTCCGTCACACTGATTCCCACTTCTCCGACGATACTCCTCCCTGCCTCCTTTCTCTCGCCAAGCTGGCCCGACGGCGGCAAATAATTCCAAAAAAAAATTTCTTAAAAAAAAAAAAGATAAAAAGATCTGGGTTACTCTAGAAGAAAAAAATAAGTATTTTGGGTGCATCGGATCGGCTTCAAAAAGAGAAGATTACTCGGGAGAAATAGACACGATTTCGCTTCCTCGTCGTCTCCGTCATTTCTGTGGTCGTCGCTCTCCTCGCCGGACCGCTTCGACTACTAATCTATCCCCGTCACCCTAACCCCTGAATAAACGGTCGCATTCGTCTGACAGAGTCCGCGAACCGACAGCGACGCTCTGAGTTCAACCTCAGCGGTTGATGAGGAAGTGGGCGGACCGTGAGATCGTATCTACACTCGGATTGGCGTGATGGGGTCGTTGGAAACTGAATCAAGGCATCCGTTCGTCTCCCTCTTCGTTTCTACTTTTCTTCCTTCCCGTCTATTGATCTTCTGTTCTTTCGATTCCCTTTTCATCTCGAGCGAGCGCTGGGGAAAATTGAATGAATTGACTCGCTGACTGGTCGTTGCGCGCACGCGTAGTTATAGAAACCATCTGCCCTCCCTGAGTGCCGCATTCAAGGACGAATCTCCTTACCCGCAGAAGAACCTTTTCAGTGCGCCGGCCGCTGGCGTGCCATCCACCCCTCTAGTCAGCCCCAAGTCGACGATGTACTCCGGACAGTACTCCTACCCCACCCCAACCACCTCGAGCAGTGCAGGGCCTACACAGTCAGGATATTTCTCTTCGTCGGATGCGCATAGAGCAATGGACGATAAGGAGAAGCAGTTTCAGACGCAACAACCGCCGCAACGACAATCCCTGCCGTCGATCCATGAGGCGCTGGGGAGTGAGAACGCTCTGTCGCTGTACCAGGGTACTCCCAACTTCGGTCAGCAGTCGCAACCTAACCACCATGCTGCTCCTCCCTCCCTTTCCTCCAACCTAGGCACACGCGCGAATGGAGATGGGCCGTCGGGACCGCCGAATCCATTTTCGAGTGGTCCATCTTCGGGTCCGCTGATGCGAGAATCCTCCTTTTCCCAACCAACACAAGTTCCGGCGGATGTGTCTCGGTCGAGTCTCACGTCAGTTAGCAGCCAGGGGTCCAGGAACGCATCAATAAACTCCCCTACTCAGAGCGCGAGGACTGGGATCACGTCAATTACCGGTTCTCAAGCGTCCGTTTATGAGTACGGTGGCCCGCGTACATCCGCTAGCAGCGCTACCTCAGGTGGTGGCTATGGCCCCTTTTCGCAGTCCTTCTCCTTTCAGCAGCCCCAACAGGCACCTCCATATCCCGTGGTAGCTTATGCGGGTGGATCTTGGAAATCGGGTACTGCTGATCAAGCAGCCCGTGCAGGAGACCTGAAGGGGGAGGTCGGTGGCCATCCTGGAGTTGCAGGACAACCGCGTGGCGATTCGCCGAAGCGGCAGCTGGAATTTTATGATGTGGAGACGCCGCTAAATGAGGTAGGTTTTGGATCTACTCCTACCCCCCCACCGCCCCTTTTTTTGGGGTCTTCCTGCGAGGAGATACAGACGGGGTCGCTGACGAACCTAGATCTCCGATATCAGCACGCGAACCCTCGACTTCTCGCGGCATTATGCATCAAGAGCACGCCAGACCCAGCGCTCGGGGTCGGTAGCAGGGTCGCTACCTTCTCTCAATGAGATTGAGGAAATGCTACATTTACAGCGACGGAATCAGGAGGCATTACTCCGTTTGCGAGCTGCCGTGGTGAACCAGGAACATGCGTTGGCCGAGCAGCGAGTGGCACAGACGAAGGCGCTCAAACCAGGTGGGCCCGATGAGGGGCACATGATGGTGTATCAAGGGGAATACAAGGGTAGCAGTGGTGGGTTCGCTGGTCCTGAATCCAAAAAGCGGCGAGGGGTGGGTTTATCTTCATATCCTTACATCTCCTTGATCCCCTGAATCGCTGGCTTTATTGCGTCGAAGAATAGATGTGCTGACTCTGTGACTTGTAGAAGGCAGCACCCCCTGGTCGTTGTCACAGCTGCAACCGAGAAGAAACCCCTGAATGGCGGCGTGGTCCCGATGGTGCGCGAACACTCTGTAACGCTTGCGGTTTACACTACGCCAAACTCACTCGCAAGATGGGAGCTGATAAGGCATCTTTCTTGGTTTCGAACTTACGGCCGAAGGAAACTGTCGACACGCCATCGCCAAGAAGTCAATAGTTTGGCTGGTGAGCTTGTCGTTTTTCCATGTCCTTGTTGTGTCTTGCTTTCCCCTAAACCTTTTCCGCGCGGCGTTCAAAAGGCTAGGCTTAGAAGTGGAGGAGGCGTTTTCAATCAATGCGATGCCTATTCGCGGTTTCTCAGTTGACGTTCTAAAAACCTTTCCCTTTTCTTTCTTCTTCTTTTTTCTCTTATCGCTTTTGAATTGCGAAATCCTGGGTTCCGTTATATGCTGGGTTGGTTAGGGGATTTTTGGGATTTTTCTTGTTGTTTTCTTTGTGGTTCGGTATGGATGTCGTTCCTAGGGATCTTGTTTGTTCATGTCCAGTTTATCTTTGGCCTCAGATACCCCTGCAACTTTTGAGAGACGCAACATCTGAATAGATTGCCGACTTGTTTTGGGCATTGTGACTTGTATGAAGTCTTTTGCTCTCTGCGAACCTGATGCAGATACCTACACCAGATCGTCAGGAGCCCTCTCCCCCCACCTTGACATTCTTTTGCACTGCCGCCATCGGTTTTCATATGTGTGATTCTGATTTTGTTCATGTCCTGTATTATCTTTTTGGATCTTCTCTGGTTTACAGGTTATACCCTCGGACTGTCTTTCGTTTCCGTACTTTGTCTTTTTCTTTCCTTTCTTTTGGGTGGCCCCTGTGGCCAGGACTTGCGTCAGAGCTGCGGATTTGACCTACTTTATGAGTTTACCCGGCTATTGCGGCGAATTCAAGTGGCATATACATATGCATATATCCTATATACAAACACGTGTCCTCTGTCGATGTAAATGATTCCACTGTTGCCATGAATGCATGTGCTTGAAGAACTTACCTCCTTTTTGCAGCTCGGTGATTATGCTTACTAGTGAGATTAGATCGAGATCTCGGATTTATCGGATTCGGACTTGAGAGTGAACCGCTACGATTTCAATTCGGGGTAAATTGATTGCCTAGGTAGGTACGTTAGGTAGAATGCTCCCTAGGGCTCGGCAAAGGTCTTATCCAGAGCGCCTTAACAGGCATTTCCGCCTGAGGAACAAGGCATAAAGAGCGGAAAGGATTCCACATCTTAGTCAAAGATGTTCGGCTCTCGACTTCTTCGGGCCGAGCAAAAAGATGGCCTTAAACGATATAAGCTCGACAATAATCATGACCCACCAACTACTAAGTAAAGCAATTTGCGATTGACACGCCGAGACCGGTTGCTCAGGCACCGTGGCAGCAATTGACAGCTTCGCTAGGCTGTGTCCATTGCACTTGGTCCGCTATTAGCCTCTTTTCTTTTGGGGTTTTTTGTTCTTTTCTTTGTTTTTTCTTTCTTTGCATGACTAGTAGGATCACCATGACGATAGAAAACGACAACAGGGACCTGGAGCTGCAGCTCGAGCAGACGAAGTCGATCGGCACAGCAGTGCGCACCTTCTCTCCCACCCGGGAGGTACTTTTCGTGATGGTCGTATGCATGTCCCAGTTCATGACGCAGGCAGGGTTGGGAGCCTGCCTCTCGACGCCCGACATCATCGGCGACAGCTTCCAGATCACAAACCCCGGCATCCTGAGCTGGTTCATCGCCGGCTACTCGCTGACGGTGGGCACATTCATTCTATTCTTCGGGCGATGTGGCGACCTCTTCGGCTACCGCGTTGTGTATACTGTGGGCTGGTTCTGGTTCGCACTTTGGTCCATGGTTGCAGGCGTCAGCGTGTACTCGAACTACATGCTGTTTATATTTGCGCGCACCCTGCAGGGTATCGGGCCGGCGATGCTGTTGCCCAACGGGCTGGCGTTGCTAGGGGCTACTTATCCGCCTGGCAAGAAGAAGTTTATGGTCTTCGCGCTGTTCGGGGCCACGGCGCCCAATGGGGCTATAATTGCGGCTGTCTTTGGGGCGTTGTTCTCGCAGCTTGCGTGGTGGCCGTGGACATGGTGGTCTATGGCTATCTGCTGTTTCATCCTGGGGTTTCTTGGACTAGTCGTTATTCCGCCGACGCATTCGCACGCCAAGGGTATGGGTCCGTTGGAACTTGTTGTTGAGCTGGATGTGCTTGGGGCTGTTCTTGGCGTTTCTGGGCTGGTGCTCATCAACGTCGCCTGGAACCAAGGCCCAGCGGTAGGATGGCAACAGCCATATGTCTATATTCTTCTGATCATTGGCGTGGTCATTGTCGCTGCTTTCTTCGTCTGGGAAGTCAAATTCGCCAGCAGGCCGCTCATTCCGTTCCATGCACTGAACATCGATGTCTCGTTTATTCTGGGTTGCGTTGCCTGCGGCTGGGCTAGCTTCGGTATCTGGGTCTACTACACCTGGCGGTTCCTGGAAGTCATCCGTCACCGGACACCGCTCCTGGCGGCAGCTGAGTGCCTACCGCTCCCAGTAGTCGGTATCATCGCCGCCTTCACGACGGGATTCCTCTTACACAAAGTCAAACCGAGCTGGATCATGTTCAGCGCCATGGTGGCCTTCACCATCGGCAATATCTTTAGCGCCATATCCCCCGTCAAACAGACATATTGGGCACTTACCTTTGTCCAATTTTTGATTATCCCTTGGGGCATGGATATGTCCTTTCCAGCCGCGACGGTGATCTTGTCCAACGCCGTCGGCGCACGTCACCAGGGCGTGGCAGCGTCGTTGGTCACGACAGTCGTCAATTACAGTATCTCTATCGGGCTTGGAGTTGCGGGTACAGTCGAGGTGCACGTCAACGACGGCGGGCTCACTCCGCACGACACACTCAAGGGATACCGAGGAGCCCTTTACGTGGGCATCGGGCTGGCCGGGCTCGGCACTGCGACGAGTCTCGTTTATCTGATCAAGACCGCTGGACGACCTACAAAGCCGAAAGAGGGAGAAGACAGCCCGGATCCTGCGGACGCTTCTGGTGAACTCGAAGAGAGCGATGAGGATAAAGAAGTCGCGGCCGAGGGCGGCAGAGATATTGCGTATGAAAAGGAAGTTAACATCCGGGAGTGAGAGAGTGTGTGAGTAATACGCTTGTCACCTCGGAAATGGTGTAACTTCACTTCGCACAGGCAGGAGGTTGCTCTCCTGCGTGTCTGCAACTAGCAGATCGCACTGCATAATTCAGAGAAGGGAGGGGGAAGAAAGAAAGAAACTCTGCATCGGAGATAGAAAAGACAGAAGAGCACAAAAAGAAAAAATACAGAGAAAACGAGCAACAGTCCTTACCGCTGATCGACTATTGCATGATCTGATGCAGTGCGCCAAGATGGTCAATGCTTACATACTTTATTAATACCGAGGGCCTTGATAGAAGGAAAAAAGGTTGGGTTGAATCTAGCCACAGGATTGCTTGCATTTAGATCTATCAGTGAATACTTTAATCAACTAACTCCGTGGATATCATCCGCAAGCAGATCCCACAATTTAATTAGCTAATTGACTTTCCAGGGCTTTCCTGGAAGTATACTGCAAGTAGACCGTGTCAATCCTAGTCAGGCCCGTTAGTCACTGCATCCAATTATTCCCCCTTCCAGTAGAGCAGGGCCAAGACAAACCAGGAATATATTACTTACCACTTGCCCTTCTTGAACCCGACCCCCTTCAGTCTCCCCCGTTCCACAAACCCTCGAGCCTCATACCACTTCCTCAACCCCTCCCCACCGTCCTTACCATTGGTATCAAGCGCCATGCACGCAATAATATTCCGGACCCGACCCTCGCCGCGCCCAGCGCCATCCTCCCGCCACAGATGCGTCACGCCGTCCTCTGACTCGACCGTCTCTATCATGGCGGACAAAAGCCGACTCCCGACCCCGCGAGAGGTGTAATCACGATGCAGGTATAATGAGAGCTCCACGGTAGGCGAATACGATATCTTTCCTCCGCGGAACGGCGCGAGATATGAGAACCCCACTACCTTCTCTGCTGGATTGTCCACGCTGAGAAGACTGCCATTTGGAGGAGCACTATGGCTCTCTTCGATAGCGACTAGAAATGGTAGTCCGCGGCCGTTGAGTTCGTCGAGCTTCGCCAGCGTTACATCCACTGGCGGCGGCGTCTGTTTGAATGTTACTACCGTTTCGAGCACGTAGTAGGCGTATATAGAGTGAATTTGAGGGATATCCTGTGCTGCAGCGTCGCGGATGCGGAATGACATATTGCCTTCGCTTTGGTGAACTCGCTTGCTTGACTTGTCTTCAGTCGAGTAGATATTAATTATCTGCTCATGCTGGACTTGACTCATAAAGATAAAGATTGATAAGATAAGATGCACCGTGGGGTGACGTCACGTGCTACCTACGACAGCAGAGACATCCGGAGATGCTGCGATTCAACTGCTCTCCGTGGGTCCTTTAACTCTTTGTCTGTCAAGCTGGATGATGGGCTCTTTGAATCATCGGTCTAATAGCCCCCTCCGTGGCATGCTTCTTTGAGAGCATTTGATTATAGAAATCGTCCCCTCTCTCATCCCTCCGTTCATCCGAGTCGTTCTCGAGTCCTTCGGAATCTGGCCTTATCTTTCTAACCCCCGAATACTGACGTAAATCAATCGCACTGATCCACCATGTCATCTCTCACTATTTCTCTTTCCGAAATCCCGACGGTCTCTCTCTTATACAAGCTCAAAGATTTGATCCCCGCAACGAATGCCCTCCGCAGCCCCTCGCAGTCCCACAACGACACCGTCTCCCTGATCCGGACCGACATAACGAAACTCAAAGTCGACTGCATCGTCAACGCAGCCAACAATACGCTCCTGGGCGGCGGTGGCGTTGACGGGGCTATCCATAGCGCCGCTGGCCCCGATCTCAAAGAGGAGTGCCGGACCTTGAACGGCTGCAATACGGGCGACGCCAAAATCACGTCTGCCTACGACCTTCCTTGTAAGCGGGTCATCCACACGGTTGGGCCCATATATCGTTACGAGAAAGAACCGGAGGCGCTGCTTCGGAGCTGCTATCGGCGCAGTCTTGAGCTGGCCGTTCAGGATGGTCTGAAGAGTATCGCTTTTGCCGCTATTAGTACCGGTGTCTACGGGTATCCGAGTTTGGATGCCGCGAGGACGGTCGCGGATGAAGTTAGGAAGTTTCTCGATGAGCCGAGTCATGCGGGGAAATTGGAGAGGATTGTCTTCTGCAACTTTGAGCTGAAAGACGAGGTAGCTTATGAGAGGGCTATTCCGTAGGTCTCCTCCTGCCTAGCTTTCTGTGGAATTTCTACCCGAAGCAAGGGGCGCATACGCTAATTCAACCGTTCCCTTTTTCTCTCAATACAAAGCGACTTCTTCCCTCCAGCTACTACCCAGGATTCCGCACAGCCAAGCGCAGAGTCCCGGTCAAAAGCCGTCGGTGAGTCATCGCCGTCATCCGAGAATCTAGCAAGCGAACTCCCTGATCCCCCCGCCGCGGACCCCCATTCACTGGACGGGCAAGTGGAGGCTAAGAAGCGGAAGGCTAGTAAGCTAGATGACCACGAGCATTATCTCGAGCAGAGTTTTGCAAGTGTCCATGGAACCGAGTGTAGGAGCGAGGATGGATGGGAGGAACTCGAAGACTCGATAGAGAGACTCGATGACGAACCTGTTGAGATCAACAAGGAGCCGTCGATTGCCGACGTGCAAAGTGTGCCATCCAGTAGTATCGACGATATCCGTTCAGTGGATAATCTACTTGAGAAGGATTGGTAGTTGAATACATTTTTTTTTTTCATTTCATATTGTTTATAGGGACTGGGAGCAATTCCGTCCAGCGCGCAGGCGTTTGCAAACGATGCAAACTTCGGAGGCCTCGCGGAGATGCAGTGGTGCATCATGCGAAAAGCTTCAGGTCCGTCGTTCAAGGAAACAAAGAGTGTTAAATTAGTGCACTTCATTAATGTGATTTCACCAATGATAGATTAGATCTCTTGCATTTGTTCCAGCCCGTCTTCAGAAAACCTGTCTATGTCTCCACATTTTTCCTCCATCGCAACCTAGTTACAACATCTCGAAAACCTCCTTGACCAACCGACAACCATCATACATCCTCACCTCATGCCTCCACCTCGACCCTTCCCCAAAATCCGCTCCGGAGCCGGAAAGCCTTCAATAACACGACAACGACTACAAACACCCCCCACAAACCCTTACCCCTCCTCCACAGCAGAACCGAAAGGACCATCCATACCGAACCGTCCAAGCAAAGAGACGCACACACGCACACGGCCATGGCCATGGCCATTGCCACGAACAGGAACAGGACCACAAACGCGACGACCCTCACTCTTTACCCGCATGTCCTCCTCGCTCCCTCCTCTACCGTCACCAGTGCGAAGAACCCTCCGCGTCCTCCGCGTACTCGCCCCCATCATCCCCATCGGGATCTTCTTCTCCGAGCACATTGCGCAGCTCGTGTGGGTGCGCGGGCCGTCCATGACACCCTGTCTGAATGAGGGATATGAGGAGACGAATACGAATAGCGATATGGTTCTCGTGAATATGTTTCCTTTTAATGCCGGGTTGAGAATGAAAGGGAAGAAGAGGACTAGGTTGGAGAGGGGCATGATTGTTACGTTTCGGTTCGTCTCTTCCTTTTTTTCCCCTTCCTTTTTTCTACTTGCTTGCCTGCCTGGCTTGGCTCTACTCTGCTCTATATGGGGTTAGTATGATTATGTTAATGTACGTTCTTGGTTAGGTCGCCTGCCAACCCCTCGCATATCGCGATTAAGCGCATCATAGGCCTCCCCGGTGACCGCATCACGACTAGAGAACCTTGTCTCAAATCTACGCAGATCGTCCCGTTCAATCATATCTGGGTCGAAGGCGATGCGGAGGATCCTGGGAAGTCGCTCGATAGTAATACCTACGGGCCTGTGAGTGTGAATCTCATTATGGGTCGTGTTGAGGCCGTGCTGTGGCCGCGGCCGAGGTGGTTGAAGTGGACGGATTGGGAGCATGGCGTCAACGCTGAAGATCATTACAGGGATGAAGTGAGGCAGAGGGTTCTGAAGGGGGCTGTGAAGTTGCAGTCTCCGCCGGCCTAAAAGGGTGGGCTTGCCTTGGGGTTCGGTTCGTCTTGCATTGGCATATATATATACCTTGTATTATAACCTATACAAACTCTATGTCTAATTCCTTTGATCCTTGTTCACAGCCGGTGTAGTTATACATTATCACGTTACGCCCGAACATTTCCGTCTCTAAGATGGAAGTATTCGGATTTCACTCCGCCTCTCCTCCTGCAATCGATCAATCTCGGCTGAGATGCTCATCACCCAGCGGTCCTTCTCTACTCGGCTCCGTGCCTTGAAAACTATAGTCCGTCCGTGGACTCCTAATGTCGTGACGGTCCGGACCCCCTGTTGAGTCTCACCTTGCTCACTAGTCTCCTCTACCCGAAAGTAATTTCTTTGCAGCGGCTGCCAAATCACAAAGCTAATAGCCGTATCCTCGTCACGACTCGTGTAAATGTCCGATGAATGGTAAATGCGTGGGAGAGCACGATTCCCCGGGCGATTGTTGTCGAATGTGTGGTTGCCATACAGGAGATCAGCCTCCACCAGCTGGCCGGAATAAATATAGCAATCCCGAAGATCCAGAGCCCCTTCCAGTTGCTGGTGAACATGTGGAATCACCACGCCTGTCCGATTCCGCCGCGAGCTCCTGAAAATGAGCAATTTTCCAGCAGTAAGAATGACATTGCACCGTTTGAAAGTCGAACGACGCCGGGGTTTTTGATAGAGCTCTCCGGATATCTTTCATCGCTTGTTAGCGGGATTCTTAGAGCATATGGCCGGAGTACTGTCTAACGTACCTTTATAGTCCGACACCCCGCCAATGCGCACATATTATGCAGATACGGTGACGCCTCGGCCTTCTTAACCTCCCACTTCCTAGCGGACTGCCCAATTATCGATTCCAATTCTTCATCGATACCCAACAGCTCTAGATTATGCTGTTTGGTTGATTTTACCTCCGCTGTATCGGCCATCATGCGAGCTTTCCAGTACTTCACCAAAGCGTCTAATCGTTCCATCCATTTCTCCTTGGTGACGCTACTGTATGCCTGGAGCCGGACGACAAGCCCACCGTCCAGTAATATCTCAAACGTCTTATCGTCCTGAAACTGCCCCGTGGAGCCATCATCCTGACGTCCACGCTCTTGTTGGTAATGGAACTCAGGGCCCGGCCCCTCGTCAACATTTGAATCGACAGGAGAACTGCCACGTTGCACATGTCGAACTTCCTGGACTCGGCATAGGTCGATATAGCCGTCCGCATGGGTGAGGTTGTGGATGTTCCGCTGCAGTTCAGCATAGGCTTCCTCGTCATGCCTCGTGATATATTGTTTATTGCCGCTCGAAAGCCACTCAATATCACCGTCACGGAGTGGGAACGGATCAACGTCGTAGTAAAGTGGAATTGCGTTCAGAATGTCCTGAGACGAGGGTATTTCCGCGTCGACGCGAGACGTGAGCTTCGGAGGTTGAGGTGGCAGTGCCCTGGGCGGCCTACAAAACAGTAAAAAATGGTCTTGAGTGAAAAAGTAGAGACGTTTGAAAAACATCACATTCCGTCGCTGGTGCGCGCCCGCCTGGGAAGTAAGACGGATTAAGAAGCCCTCCACCGGCGGAGGCTCCTCCGACTTCGCGCCGTTATGCTTAACTGTCGTCGGATAGTGGTATCTTGGTCGAAGTTCGAGATCGTGAGATGTCTGCATCGCAATTGCCCCAAACATCTTTTCCTCATTGACTCCGTATATCCATTCCAGCCTGTCGTAACGTTTCCACGCAAGACCCATCTTCTCTGTTCTAGACCATGTCTTGAGAACGTCCGACCATTCAGAGCAACTTCCCAGCACCTCCATACAACTTCGCAGGATTTCCGTGGCTACAAAGCGTTCCGGTGTTGAAGCGAGCCTTGTATCTTGCGTGCCGTCGCCCGAAGGGAGAGAGTCGGACTTGCGCCCGAAAGGATTCTTGAGAACAATGGACACATCGAAGTCGGGTGCATAGATTCTCAGCGAAGAAGGGCGACGCCATCCTAGAGCCTGGCGAAGGAAGGTATACCACTCAACAGAATGAGCAGCGGACCTGGGTCGCAAAATATAGATCCGGGTGCCATGCCTGCAAGCATGCCAGATCGCGAGGGTTTTGTCAAGAGACGAATAGAGGTTGATCCTGGTGTCTATGCGGTCGAGAAGTATCTCATAATGGGATGGCCTTATGGAACCCGGCTTGTGCACTGCCTGGATGACATGTGTCCTGTACATTTGGAGTAAAAGATATCCACTCTCATCAAGGGCTCTCCGACATACCACGAGATATTCTCGCCATTTATCCATTATCCTCGTGTCCATTTGTGGACTATCGTTCTCAGTATAGTCATCTGGGAGACGGTCTTGCGCAGTCTCCTCAACTCGCACGAGCATGACTTCCGCTTTAACAATCTCACTTTCACGTAAATTCAGACGCCGTTCCCGACGTGACATAACAGAGTCCTGCGCTTCCGGAGTGCTAGACTTGAAGCGTCGCCGTTTATTGAATATGTTGTCATCCAATCCAGATAGATTCACCTTGTTAAAGAGAAGGGCAAGAATACCGCGCTGCGCTCGTCCATCATTATCCAAGTCTTGTCCCTCACCAAATTCCTCAGCCTGGGGCTCTCGCGGCACCAGATCCATTGCGGATAGTGTGTTGCTCCTCCTCTTCGGCCTTGCTTTCCGGGACAAAAGTGGTCTGCTTGAATCTGCATCACTTTCGGAGGTTGTCGAGCTGTTATTGTTATTGCCGTTGTTGTCAGATCGTGAGCGATTCGAAGGTCGCTGTCCGTTCCTGGGACGGACTTTGCTGCGCTGCTGGGAGCCAATCTCTTGACTGTCGCCGCTATCTCGGATGTCTTCTCTTGCCGAAAAGTACACCGATTTGTCCCTCCTCCGAAACCCAGGCACGTCATTGAAAGCCTCTCCGGTTGACACTGACGAATCAGCAGGTCCCGAAGCAGGAAGCCGAGAAGACTCCCCCCTCTCGGCAGGTATCTCCGGCACGGGCTTCAACGACCGAGATGCTTGCGCTGCGTCTTCGTTATCTGGTGCACTTTCTTCTGGTGCTACAGCATGATCGTTTCCGGTTGCCTCATCCTCCCTTGAATCATGTCCTAATGCTGAACGCGATTCCCTGCCTATCTCTGTAGTACGGCGGCGGTAGTTCGCAACAGGGTCGGCGGAGAAGGTGAGAGCTTGAGAGGAATAATTCCTGAACTTGAGTCTTCCCCTATACCACGATTTGCGATGACTTTGCACCCACCCAGCAGGAATAGGCCCTATGAAGAATCGACGGCTTGTCTTTTGCAGATGGTGGGCGGAGGCATGGCGCTTTGAGAAGAGCGGGTTAGCTCTGTAGACAGGGGCATCGGGCAAAATGTAATTACCAGTTTCTGGAATGTATATGGCTCTGTTTCCACCCCATGCTGGTGCTCATGATAGAGACCAAGGGGATCAGGCTCAGGTCTCCCATTACTGCTGGGAGCCGGCTGAGCGCTCATCGCGCAGTTGGAACTTTCCTAACGGCAAGAGAGAGGAGGCCAGGGGGTTCACAGAAAGGGCATGATCTCATCGCAGTTCAAGGTACGAGGAAATCAATCCGTTAGCGACTCAATGCATCCCGCTTCGCAGTAGGAACCTGCTGAGCCAGGGCCCTGTGAGCCTACCTTGTGAACCGATGGAGTGGGGATGATGACGTCCTGGATCGGGCTGGTCGCCCCGTGATCGGGGGCGCTGTTTGCCCTATTTGCACTCTTTGGCACATTTGGCTAATTAGTCTTGCCGGATTTGGAACGAACCCGGAACGCGCAACCATTGGCCTGCTGCTTGCGCGGCCCGTGGCTCACCGCCCCGCAACCTTCCTTGTTGAGCTCGCCCCTTCGGTGATAGCGTGACTGACCTCCTTATCTTCCCTGCCAGGCACACCGTTCTCGTGCTCTCTCCTGTCACACTACCACTTCCTTTCCTTTCATACCCTGGTTATTTGGCTGCTCCAGGTTCCAAAATGTCTTCCACGGTCATCGTCCCACCAGGTGGCACCTGGTTTGACACCATGAATAAGTCATTCGCTGATGTCTCGATTGACGTTGCCAATGACAACGCGATCGCTACCACTGAATTCCTCGAGGCTGCTGAGTCCTTAACAACTTTGTTTGGTATATCGAATTGTGCCATAGGGGCCTATTGGACACGCTATAACTAACATTATTATCCCTACTAGATATCCTCGGTTCCACGGCCTTCTCAGTGGTGAAGAATGATCTCTTGGGCAATGTTAAGGTACGAATTGCGCTTTTGAGTCATTCTACCTTTCGAAGCAACCAATTCTGATGCTATTCGTAGAAAATCAGTACACGGCACCTTGGTGCACAGGATCAGTCGGCAAATCTTCAAGCCCTGGTCTTGAATGAGCTGAAAACCAAGAAGCACACCGCCACGGAAGGACTGGTCTGGTTGGTCCGGTATGTGTTTCTGCGCTTGCCCAGAACAACCACCAATCCCTCAGTGAGCACGAAAACACGCTCTCTAGAATATAGCTAACTAGTAGCCTTTATTCGAAAATCAGTGGCCTGGATTTCACCGCTCAATCTCTCCGCCATAACATTACCTCCCCTTCTTCGGAACTCTCCACTTCCTTCCGCCATGCCTACGAAGGAACACTCAAAAAGCACCATTCTGTGTTTGTCAAGCCGATCTTCAGCGCTGCTATGTCGGCCACTCCGTACCGGAAACATTTCTACGCTAATCTAGGTGCCGACCTGGAGAAGGTCCAGGCTGCGTTAGAGCGGGAGGTTGAAGCCCTGGAAAGGACGGTCGGGATCCTGAAGGCTTTCCTGGAGCGCAAGGAAGCAAAATGGTAGAAGACAAAAATAAATAGTCCCTTCCCGGCAAATTCTTCTGTGTCAGGATTCACATTATGGACAGTCCGGAATACGCCAACTGGACATATATATGGAGTACATAAGAGTACTGCCCTATCGACAAGATTGCACCTACAACATTGGATGGATATTTCCACTCAACATAATCTGATGTATACTACCATATAAATGGTTTGCTGGACTCATCAGTGATTTGAAAGCGTTAGTTACTGTGCCATTGGATCCAAAGCGCTATTGGCAAGCCTAACAATGTTCGAGGGCCGCTGTCCTTACTAGCATTTGGTGCTCGCTGGCACATCCTCAAAGGAAAGCTGCAGCAGAGGAACGGCTGGCTGAGGACGTGTGTTACGTGAGAGGAAACAGGCCGCGCTCTTAATTTAGTAGTATAGATTCTTGGAACTAAAAATTATTTAGCTTCCCACGAGCAGGTAGTCTTCTGAGGGCCCATCCTGTTGCTGTAAAGGATTGAACTAATGTTTTCAGTCTCTCTGCCTTACAGCGCAGCCCCTGCCGTAGGTTGTGTTGCCGACAAGTATAGGCTTCAAGTTAACCTTCTTGAAGGCAAGAGCTTCTGTTTATAGCTCACACTACATCAGTCCCAATCCCATGCATGTATAGACGGTTCAAAGATGATGCTGAAACGGGCAGCATCTCCTTGGAGTCTGAGTAGCACTATCAGTGAAAACCAGAAGTCCTCTGTTCTTATGCAACTAAACGTAGCCGTCAAGGACCTGCAAAGTACTCCCTCCCCTGGAGAATGTTGCAGGCTTCGGAGGCGACCTTTACTAGATTACCTCTCCTAGAATGATGACCAGCAGAGAGTCCATTCAACACCGAAGAACAGCTTAACAATGAGTAATGAAACAGTGAGTCCCTAGTGCCCTACATAGGCCGGGTCTGGGGCTTATCCGCTAATGCAGATAATGATGATCTTTTGGCCTTGTACAGGAAGTACAGGTGACTCGGCTGTATCCTTAACTTACAGAATGACATGATCAAGAAATATTTGTTAAACAAGAACTCATCTGCAAAGGCAAAGTTTTATGTGGAAAGCGTCCCATCGGTATTTCACAACCACACCCTGACGTTTACACATGGCAACTTTCAATAGAAGAATATTATGATCTGTTCAACTGGCGACATGAATGACGAGTTTGAAGCAGTTCTCCTTGACTGAGAGTTTGCTGGATGGTACTGGGAATACTCCACAGCCGTGCAAGCTTGCGAGCAATGGGACGATGATTGGTACCTACATGACAACAACATTTTCTCCCCAGAGACATACGCTAATGGATGGGCATTGATACACATGTTTTTGGTCGAATTGTGGTCATAATCTTGTCCAGCTCACCACATCGTCAACCGGATCTGCACTTCTCCAGGAGTTAGAACGCAGGCTTACAGCATACCCTGGTACTCTTTAATGCAGAGAGCTTACTAAAATCAGTAACTGGAATAGACTTTTTGAATAGGATCACATCCCTGACTTTCCAAGCGATTTCTGGCTCTGCGAAATCAGCCCCTTCAGCTAATACTGGGCACCGCAGCCCATATATCTTTGCTTCTATGTTCCATGCGTGGTTGATGTAGGTCGACTTAATTACGTGTCCGCATGCTTCGGTCTGGAGGTACAAAGACTGCAAACAGAGCAAACCCCGCCGAAGACCAAACGCGCCGATCTCGCCGGTGCTTCAATGAGCGCGGCAATTGAAAGCGGAATCTTGTCAGGCATATCGTGATGCAGAGCAAAGGGGACTTTCTATGATCCCGGATTCTTGGTTGGATTTTTAAGTGCTTCACCTGCTACAGAGGTCCCCAAAGCGAATCAACCCAGCGCCACGATAGTCCAGTCGACTGGCAGTATGTTCACATTCACGCCCCTTCTTGGGGCCAAGTCTTCGTCCTCAGAGGCGTCGCAGTCGATTTTGGAACTTGATGGTGGGATTAAGATTTTGGTGGATGTCGGTTGGGATGAGTCCTTTGACACGTTAGACCTGGCGGAGTTGGAGAAGTGAGCTTTATTCCATTACAAAGGTCCGGTCTCTATCTTATGGGCACTAATGTCTTCGTTTTCTTTTGAATAGGCATATCCCAACTCTGTCTCTCGTCCTCTTGACCCATGCAACGCGCGCACATATTGGCGCTTTTGCGCACTGCTGCAAGGTCTTTCCACAGTTTACACAGATCCCTGTCTACGCTACCGGGCCAGTCATCGCGTTTGGGCGTACACTATTACAGGATATGTATGCTTCCGCACCACTTGCAGCGACATTTCTACCGAAAGCATCGATTTCAGAACCTGGGGCATCCACTTCTGCTTCGTCCGCGGCGGCATCTGTGGTTGGGGCCGATGGAAGTCTCGAGGGTGGAAACTCTGGGCGTATCCTGCTTCAACCCCCCACTGCAGAAGAGATAGCGAGGTACTTCTCGTTGATTCATCCGCTCAAGTACTCGCAGCCACACCAGCCTCTTCCGTCACCATTCTCTCCGCCTCTGAATGGGCTTACGCTCACGGCGTACAATGCAGGGCATACGGTCGGAGGGACAATATGGCATATACAACATGGAATGGAGTCGATCGTTTATGCGGTCGACTGGAATCAGGCTCGCGAGAGTGTGGTAGCCGGTGCCGCATGGTTTGGCGGCTCCGGGGCCAGTGGCACAGAGGTCATAGAACAATTGCGCAAGCCGACAGCGCTGGTCTGCAGTACGAAGGGGGGCGATAAATTTGGACTTCCTGGGGGACGAAAGAAGCGTGATGACCTGCTTCTTGACATGATTCGGAGTAGCCTTGTGAAGGGCGGCACTGTCCTCATTCCTACGGATACGAGCGCACGCGTTCTGGAGCTGGCATACGCCCTCGAACACGCGTGGCGCGATGCTGCAGAGGATGGTGATAGCGAAAATATTCTAAAGGGATCTGCTCTATATTTGGCCGATCGAAAAGCGAATACAACAATGAGACTAGCAAGGAGTATGCTGGAGTGGATGGATGAGAATATCGCCCGTGAATTTGAGGCGGCTGAGGGTGTGGATGCCGCTACTACGCAAGCTCAGTTTAAATCTGACGGCCAGAGAGCTAGTGGCGGACAACGGAGCCAAGGAGCAAAGGCCACCGGCCCTTTCACATTTAAACACTTAAAGATTGTAGAGCGAAGAAAGAGCCTCGAGAAGATATTGACCGATCGGAAGCCGAAGGTTATTCTGGCCTCTGACTCCTCTCTGGACTGGGGTTTTGCGAAGGAGTCGCTTCGAGTACTAGCGGAGGGCCCGAACAATCTATTATTGCTTACTGAGTCTCTTCACCGAGAGAAGGCGCCGGAGGACGCACAGGGCTCTAGACGGATGACTCTGGGTCATATGATATGGGAGTGTTATGAAGAGCGAAAAGATGGTGTCGCGTTGGAAAGAGCTTCAGATGGCGAGCTACTCGAACAGGTACATGGCGGTGGTCGGGAACTTTCATGGATGGATGTGCAACGCGCGCCTCTTGACTCCGCAGAACAGTTACTCTACCAGCAGTACCTTGCTACCAAGATGCAGCTCGATAACACGACCCAAGCCAGAGGTCAGGAGGGTCTCGATAACACGGCTGATGCCCTCGACGATCGATCTAGCTCGACTACGTCCGAAGACTCGGAGTCGGAGCAGCAAGGACGAGTTCTTAATTTCTCGACTTCTCTGGCCCATTCTAATCGGAACAAACTCGGCCTCAGTGATGAAGACCTCGGCGTTAACGTCCTTCTGCGACGGAAAAACGTCCATGACTATGATGTCCGGGCAAAGAGAGGTCGTGAGCGAATGTTCCCATATGTGGCACCCAGAAAGCGAGGCGATGAGTTTGGAGAGTTTATCCGCCCCGAAGAATACCTAAGAGCGGAGGAACGTGAGGAAATTGAGATGCAGCAACGCAGGTCCGAGGCCCAGACTAAGCTCGGACAGAAGCGACGCTGGGATGAACCGACGGCAAATGGGCGTAGACTTTCGGGTGATCGGTCAAAACGGCGACAGCTAGAAGGGCAAGAAAAGGAGACAACAAGCGCAGTGGACGATCTGAGTCTTGTAGAAGATGACGGCACTGTGACTTCCGACGATGATGATACTGACGGACATGTCTTTCAAGGGCCTGCTAAGGTTGTCTACACCAAGTCGACGATCACGGTCAATGCACGCATAACGTTTGTCGATTTTATGGGTCTCCACGATAAGCGGAGCTTGGAGATGCTTATTCCACTCATCCAACCGCGGAAATTAATCCTTTTCGGTGGGATGAAGGAAGGCACGAATGTCCTTGCATCAGAGTGCCGGAAGCTCCTGGCCGCCAAGGCTGGAGTTGACGTCTCGTCGACGGATGCAGCAGTCATCTTCACACCAGCGAATGGCGAAGTGGTGGATGCCAGTGTCGATACCAATGCTTGGATGGTGAAATTAAGCAATGACCTCGTCAGACGACTCAAATGGCAGCATGTCCGCAATTTAGGCGTCGTGGCCCTAACAGCACAGCTGAGAGGACCCGAATTGACTGCCCCTGAAGACGAAACGTCGCCCGAATCTGCCAGCAAAAAACAGAAGATCTTAAAGGACGAATCTAGTTCCGCCGTTTCCACGTCAACGACAGACGGCCTGAAACCATCAGCTGACAAGTCGGACGTCTTCCCACTGCTCGACATTCTACCCGCTAGCGTGGCTGGAGGCACTAGATCGGTGGCTCGACCACTTCATGTCGGTGACTTGAGACTGGCTGACCTCCGCAAGATTATGCAGGCTGCCGGCCACACGGCAGAATTCAGGGGTGAGGGAACACTACTTATCGACGGACAGGTGGCCGTGAGGAAGTCGGCGACCGGGAAGATCGAGATCGAAGCCGCTGCCCAGACGGTAGCAAGCAACCAACTGAACGCAGCAGGAGGCGCAGGAAGCTTTCTTGCCGTCAAGAGAAAAGTCTACGAGGGCCTCGCTGTTGTTGCGGGGAGCTAGAACAAAGGAAGAACTTCCAATTGCATCGAGTTTACTGCTACCGGATGGCGTGGATATGGAACTGTCAACAATGTTCGACTTCGAACATGGGCTTTGGCGTGGAATAGGTTGGTTTCGTTTGTTGCCTATGTATATTACTCGGTATTGTTCTGGAGGATTAGTAGTCCAACCGGTTCCTGCATTTGCATAAATATGTATTATCTAGTACGGAGTATGCCGCTTGATATCGATGTAGACAAAGCTGGATTACTGGCTGATCCTGATCGCGCGATTCCAAGCCTACTAGAGAACAACTGGGTCTTGAACAAACCTACCTATTGCATTCTGTCAAGAATAGGAACACCATGTCTGCCTTCAGATTGTCTTGCAACTGTCAACGCAGGCCTGGTTTAAGCAGGGAGCAAAATATGCAAGGTCTTCTTTGCTTTCGTCGAACGTCCTAGTCACTACCTAGGTAGAACAATAACAGTCGTGTAAAACCAATAAATCCGCTACCATAGGGAAAACTTCTGTACTACTCCCAGTTACATGGTCCCGTCAAGCGTGGAGCAGTGTTTCCATTAGCCGTTCCAGCTATTCAACTTTCCCTTCTTCACAAAGAATGCTCCTTTTATTTCCTCCCTTTCCAAGAAACTGCTCTTCTTCTGTCTCTAGGCAATAGATAAGTTCTTTTTTTTTCACATGTTATCTGATGGCTTTGCAGCTTTGCAGTACTCAAATGCCCATGTTAGCTGTGTGTGACCTGTGTGTGACATCTCAGAAGCCACGGGGAGGGACGGTCTCGTTTATGGCCACATTTGTAATTGGGAGATAGCCAGGGGTGTTCCTGGTCATTAATAGAGTAAGATAGTGGCAAAGAGATACAGAGAGAGTCTGCATCTTTTTCGTCATACCTTCAAGCCATGATGCTGTTCGAATAGAGTATGACCAATAGATTAGGCAGCAAAGAAAAGTACTTGAGGAGATGGACATGCTTATCGATGTGTCAAACTATATGTATCCCCGCAAGATAGAGGGTTGCAGGTAATACGTCCACTATGTAATCATTAGCGAGCAAGTTAAGTTCATCTGAGCATGCAGTTGGAATCCTTCGACGTGGAATGGCCGGCAAGGGAACAAGCCATTGGCGCCCTCCCGATATACTATGATCCTTGCGTCAAATGCAGCATAAACAGCAATCACATTCAAGCAGCCAGCTGGCTCTGTATGGTGCTTTATAATGCGGGGCGCAAGCGAGGTGACCTGGAACACGCTGGTGGCGTCCTGATAATGCATTAAGGTGTTATTTGAGACGTGAGCTCCCAGGTTACTCCATACTTTTTGGTCAGAAATTGCGTCTTGGTTGTCTGGGGGTTCCGGTTCGGGAAAAGAAGGATTTGCTCCCTTCGTTTCAGCACTCTCACCAGAGAAATGGACATGCAAGTGGGAAGCTTCCGTCATGCTTGTGACATCACCAAAGGGAAGGGCAGTGATCGATTGCCCGTCACAGCCATTAATTTGTCCTTGTTGGTGCATGCCGACGAAGTTCTTGTCGAACACGGACCACGCTCCCGATGTGGAGCGCGGGAGTATCACGTCAACTCCCGTAATTACCGAAAACCCTCGATTGGCGCCCCGGCCAAATGGATCTTTTGACAGATAGTTGATCCTGAGTTCCATGGGTCGGGCCAATTTTCAGGTTCTTATGATCGGCAGTGGCCGCCGTCTAAAAAGTCTATCGAGGTTTAGCTTCTCCAGAGTGTCTTCCAAAGCTCATGCAACATGCACGTCCTGGACGGTCGCCCTCGGATACGAAGCTATGTTCGCGAGATCGGGGTCGGTCGGTCTGGGCGGGAAGGAGTTACGCTGACAGGAAGAAGGTCTGCATTGCGTGCCGGTCGTCTCTCTGGTCTTGTTGCCCAGTCAAAAGCACACATCGTATGGAAGAATACCCGCCAAGGAAGTTCGACTTGGCTGCCGCTGCATGTTTAGTGCCGCCCGACGAAACTCCGTTCAGGTGTGCGAGAGATGATGAGCGCTGATAGGCGAGCTCATGCATGCGTCCGCTTGCGCAGTTCCCATGCAGGCGGTTGATAAGGTCGGGTGAGAACTGCTTGGCTGCGGGACCACCTGCATTAATTACTCGTACTATCTCTCTTTCCTTGACCGTTGACTTACAACGGAGAAATCACCGAAGAGTGGTTGGTGGACACCAGAAGCTTTCCTTCTAGTAATCTCTCCTCTTGTAACCCGAAGACCCTGGACGCCGCACAGCAGCCCAAACCTTCAGCCTGTCCCTGTCCCTCTCTTGTCCGGATAACGAACGGCTCTCGCGAGAGCTCCCGAGAGGCTGGCCTCTAACTTCCCGAGTTCCGCAAACTGGATGCATACTGCTGTCCAGTCCAGTCCGGTCCGCTGGCTTGCGCAACAACGACCGCCAATCTCAACCCGTGGCTAAAAGGGGACAGGCAGAGGAGGCCAAGATCTGGGTTTGCTGTCCCCATCGTCTTTCGCTTGATTGACTCCTGCATCACCGTGCTCGCCATCTGGCTCTTGGAGGCCGTAGGAGGGGCCGACCCTTGCCCTCCCCGTACATGACACAGAGACAAACAACTATCGGTAGATATGTAAGTAGGCAGCCCACTTTCTGTAGCCTGACATAGCTTTCAGAAGACGTTATTTTCTACTCTTTTTTTTTATTTTCACGGTTTCAGCCGGCGATCCTCGGCAATTGGCTTCTTGCCTCGAAGCAAACAACATGGATCTAACTTCGCGCCCAGCACAACCGGAGCCTTGCGTACTCAAGGACTCATCAAAAGTCACTGCCGAAGCGACCAGCAGCGGTGTCAGGATGGCCTCCATTCAGGATGATGATGAGCTCTTGCTGGCTCGTATCGGATATAAACAGGTAAAGCGCTTTCTAATTTCTTCTGTGGGGAAAAAAACATTGGAGAACGACCAAAAAAAAGAAAAAAAAAAGTATAATTTGTCGACACCACCATACGCCCCAGGCTGATTCGTTCTCGCGCGTGGTCAGGAACTGAGACGAGAGTTCTCCAAATGGTCAACTGTGTCGTACGCCATCTCGATCCTTGGAGTGCTGGGATCCGTCCCGGCGACATTTGGATCCCCGCTGCAAGCTGGAGGGCCAGCCACAGCCGTGTGGTGCTGGTTCTTCGGTTCCTGCATGGCTATGTGTATAGGTAGCTCTGTGGCAGAACTGGTATCTGCATACCCTACGGCAGGAGGCATGTATTTCGTCACCAAGCATGTCGTCCCGGAGAAGCACGTTCCCATCTTCTCTTGGATACAGGGTTGGTGTAATCTCCTGGGACAGACGGCTGGCGTGTCCAGTGTCGCGTACACCGTCAGCCAGATGGTACTAGCCTGCGCCAGTATGAATTCAGATCTCCTGGGTGACGAGTATTCGTACTCCCCGTAGGTTTGAGATCTCATTCTGCCTGCCGTTCTCAACGTTGTCTAAGGGAGGCTGATGAAATTGTAGGACCGCGCTGCAGACCGTACTGGTTGCGATACTGATGCTATGCATCATGGGCGTGATCTGCTCCTTGACCACCAAGACTCTACACCGGATCATTCTCTGGTTCGCGCCGATTAATAGTATGTATTCGTAAAGCTGTTGAAATGGAGTGGACCAAGCTGAGCGCTCGATAGTATTGGCGACGATCGCCATCTGCGCTGCGCTGCTTTCTCTCACTCCGAACAAGCAATCGGCCCATTGGGTCTTCACTCATGTCACCGACGGATCTGGCTATGGATCGAAAGTGTTTTCCTTCTTCCTTGGGTTCCTGTCGGTCGCTTGGACAATGACCGACTATGATGGTACAACTCAGTAAGTTCTGATACCCGTCAAGAACACGGTCTGGGGCTTAGGCCACCTCGCTGACATATGCTACTCTCCAGCATGTCCGAGGAGACGCACGACGCCGCCGTCAGAGGACCAGTCGCCATTCAGACAGCGGTCCTGGTGTCCGGCGTCTTCGGCTGGCTTCTTACTATTAGCATGTGCTTTTGCTTGACTGATTTCGACCGCATCTTGGACTCACCTACCGGTCTTCCTGCCGCCCAAATCTTCCTCAATGCCGGTGGAAAGCGAGGAGGTACCGTGATGTGGGCCTTCTCTATCCTAGTCCAGTTTTTCACAGGTTGTTCCGCGATGCTTGCAGACACGAGGATGGCATATGCCTTTGCTCGTGATGACGCGCTACCTTTCTCTACGTAGGTATCTCCCTTCTTTTCCGCCTCCGGCCAAGTTTTCGATGGAAACAACTGACAAGCCCCCAACCATGTTTTTAGTTTCCTTGCGCAGGTGAACAAATACACCCATACGCCTGTGAACGCAGTCTGGTTCGTGGTAATCTTCAGTGTCTGCCTGAACTGCATTGCCATTGGATCCACGCAGACCGCAACCGCGATCTTCAACATCACAGCGCCTGCTCTCGACATCTCTTACGTCTCGGTGATCTTCGCACACCAGCTTTTCAAGTCGAAAGTCCGGTTTATCGAGGGCCCATTTACATTAGGCCGATGGGGCACTCCCATTAATATTGTGGCTATCGTCTGGGTTATATTCATCAGTACCGTGCTCTTCTTTCCTACTCAGATACCGGTTACGGCGACGAACATGTATGCTCCTCCTCTACCTCCCGGTGTCGCGCTCGTTAGCTGTTACTGACGAGCCCTCAATAGGAACTATGCTATCTGTGTCGCGGCGTTCATTGCCGTGTTTGCGCTGGTCTGGTGGTGGATTTCTGGTAGTGGGTAAGTACCTGTCATGTTCTTGGGCGTATGTGACGAAGAGCGCCATTTTACTCATTCGCTCTGTCTTGCAGGAAGTACACCGGTCCCCGGACAACGGATATTATGCAGGAGATCCCTACGTCGGATTATGGAGCCGTGTATCGTCGCCCGAGCATGGACGTATAGGTTGACTAGGAAGATATTCAAGTATGGACCATTATAATGATTTTTGCTGGCTTCTACGAGATCATGGCGACTACTATTTGATACCTTGGGCATAGATGTACGGGAGTTGATTGATGTTTTCTTTTCCTTGGCTATGGATTGATTCTTGGTAATTAGTTGCCACAAATTTTTGATATAAGCAGGACCATCGTGCGAAAATGGCCGACTATTCTCACCTTATCTTCTTCTAACATTAATTAACAGGTGTGCCTGCCTCTCAAGGACAGCCAACATGGGCAACTCTATCAGCACCACTGGTGCTAACACCAAGGGACAGGCAGGAATAGTTTAAATGCCAGGCTTATGAAGCTGCTCCTTTCGTTCCCGGTGCAATCGTATCTATTCTAGTAGGTTGGTCGCCGGTATGTTCACTAGGCAGTGTCTCTATTGGGAGCAGCTTCGCAGTTGTGCAATGCTTGATGCCCACTGGTCTATCTGATAAACAGCCTGCTATTGGGGCAACTTTGACCTACATACTGCCTCTGCACCTAATCTGGCATAAATCGGAACCTGGACGGCGTTAAGCTATAATATCCGATGTGCACTGCATTATACCCCTTGACACCCGATCAGGAGGTGAATAATTCATGACGCGGATCTTGAAAAATCCGCATAACAAAGGGATCATTAATGACTACTTAAAATTAAAAGTATAGAATGCTTTAATTATTCGTTCACCTGAGCTCCAGCTCTTCCCAAACCATCTACGAAGATGCCTTCTTACGCTGCAGTCCATGAACATCCTAATGGACCCGGTGACAATCGACCAACTGCTAAACAGATTATCCAAGACGAAGGCCTCGAAGGAAAGTGGCCTGACAAGACTATTTTGATCACGGGCTGTTCGTCTGGTATTGGGGTGGAGACTGCTCGCGCTCTCGCGACGACAGGCGCCACACTTTATCTTACTGTTCGTGACACCGAGAAGGCGAAAGAAACCCTCGGAGACATCCTCCTCGAGGGAGGCCGAGGTCGCGTTCATCTCTTGCATCTTGATCTCGGGTCCCTGGACAGTGTCCGAGCTTGCGCGACGGAGTTCCTCTCCCGGTCTAAGTCGCTGAATATCCTCATTGAAAATGCGGGCGTCATGGCTACCCCAGAGGGTCGAACGAAGGATGGATTTGAAACCCAGTTCGGCACCAATCACCTCGGTCATTTCCTGCTATTCCTTCTCCTAAAGCCCGCTCTCCTCGCATCGTCGACGGCGGAATTCAACTCCCGTGTCGTGATCTTGTCCTCTGCCGGGCATAGATTCACCGATGTCCATTTCGACAATATCACCCTGGAAGGCGAATATGAGCGGTTCAAATCCTACGGGCAGAGCAAAACCGCCAACATCTGGACAGCGTGTGAGATTGACCGTCGGTTCGCCTCTCGCGGATTGCGCGCTGTTAGTGTCCACCCGGGTGCGATCATGACTAGCCTGGTGCGGCATCTGCCCGACGAAACGGTCGGCAGTTTGCGTGGAGACGGAAGGATGACTACGCTACGCAAGAGTCCAGAACAGGGAGCCGCGACGACAGTGTGGGCTGCGTCGTCCCAGGAGCTGGAGGGCCAAGGGGGTAAGTATCTCGAGGACTGTCAGATCTCGAAACCGCATGATCCAGAGACAGGGGTTTGGGGCGCCGGGCACGCATCGTGGGCTTATGATTCTGAGAAAGCGGCGAGATTGTGGTCTGTATCCTTGGAGCTATTGGGCGTAAAGGAGGACTCCTAGATTCGGCTCTCTTTTTCAGGACCATCGAGGGTTGGGATTGAGCTCTCTGTCTAGTGGTAGACTGTGTGGTTCTGTCGAGAATTTGCTAGTGAAAGTAAGGCTTGATCTGGAGGAGCTGCAGATTAGAAGGATGCTTTCAAACTTCTTCGCATTGGACAATGCTCTGATTACTAAATGTGGGGAGTCTGGGTCTACGAAGCAGGTATTATGCAATCTGTATGCACCAGTCTTATACATTGACGATCAGACGAGAGAGAGGGGAATGGAATGATGATTTCTAATCACGCCCCAACTCGTATAAGAGAGGGTATTATTATAGCTGCAAACTCGAGCAATTGGCGTCATTAATCGCCTGTAAGTCTTTGGCTTCAAAACTACCTAGGCACCACATCAACACCAGCTGCTGTTGAACAACCATGGCTCCGATCTCGGTTTTCCTCGTTGGCCTAACTGGCGAGACGGGCTCGTCCATCGCAGAAGGCATTCTGTCGGAGCCATCGAAATTTGTATGAGTTACTACCTCTTCGACGTAAAGCATCAGGTTCAATGGAAACTAATATCCACCACACAAGACACTCACAGCGCTTGTTCGGCCATCTTCGCTCAAGAAACCTGCCGCTGTCGCGCTAGGAGAGCGCGGCGCCCGCATTGCCACTGGCGACTTGAAGGACGGTGTGGATGCACTCACCAATCTCCTCAAGGGCCACGATGTGGTCATAAGCGCCGTTGGACCGATGCAATTGGGCGACCAGATCGATCTCGCTACAGCTGCGAAGAAAGCTGGGGTCAAGAGATTTGTGCCTTGCGCGTTCATCACTGTTATTCCGGTGGGAGTTGCCTGGCTTAGGGACCAGGTATGAACTCTTCTTGTGCCGTACTTCGTTTTGCGGGGGTTAGCTAGCTTACAAATTAAACAGAAAGAAAACGTGTACAACCATATCAAACGGCTGAAACTCCCCTACACCATCATCGACGTAGGCTGGTGGTTTCAGATTTCCTTTCCGCGGCTTCCATCTGGCCGAATCGATTATTCCACTCTCCCCGTTTGTCTGGATATCGCAGGCGATGGCACTACGCCATCCGCACTGACCGATCTGCGCAACATCGGCAAGTACGTCGCGCGCATTGTCTCGGACGAGCGAACACTGAACCGCTACGTTCTCGCTTACGACGTCGTTCTCAGCCCGAAGGAAGTGTACGACGCTCTGGAGAAATTGAGCGGGGAGACCATCCCGCGCAAGTACGTTAGCAATGAAGAAGTCGAGGCGAAAGTCCTTGACTTGACGAAGGCGTATGAGGCAGGTGACCTGACGGCCCTTCACAACCTCCTTCCAGCAGAGTATCAGTATAGTTGGGGCGTGAGAGGGGACAACACGCCTGAGAATGCGAAGTATCTGGGGTATCTGACTACGCCGGAGTTGTATCCTGATTTCAACAGGGGTGATTTTACCAAGTTTCTGCAGGAAGTGCTGGACGGAAAGGCGAAGAGGCCGTATGAGAACCGGAAAACTATTCAATGAACACCGCTCATGCAGGAGCATGCATGGCAGGGTGTGTTCTATGTTGTGTTTTGTTTTTTGTTTTTTGTTTTTTTTTTTTGCTTTCTTCTGGTTCCTTTTCCCATATCACAACAAAAGTTACTGTTTAGGTCTACTGGAATTTCAGCAGAAGACAGATCATTACCTAGTTGAACACTGATACAAGATGCAGCTATAGGGCACGGCTGGATCTAGGTAGTGGAGTCTGCACTGCCAATAATTTCACCGGTATGATAAATGGGGCTTTAGGGATCATGTTCCCAGTCTAGCAGAGGAGCCTGGCCAATCCACATTCGTGCTGAGGATTGTATCTACCTTCCTAAGTAGGTACCTAGGTAGTTAGTTCAGATACCTAGTAAGCAGAGTGCCCAAGTGGCGATTTCGTCTATCCTAACATAGGTACCAGGCTTCCGCAGTCTGTTAATAATATACCTGAACAAGCACAGGTAATAAGGAAGAGGCAAATAAGGTAGAGAATCTTGAGTCGTCGGTTCTTACACTGTTGTTAGTGACCAACCATATGTCTTCATGGCATCTGGGGCGAGGTAGCACCTTTCTGGTGACGAACGGTTCACTAGTAGGTGCATGAGTAAATCACCTCCAGTGGGTACGACGGTGCTTAGTCAATTGGACGCCGTGAGGAGAAATCTGGACCACTTAGGCGTTTGTTTCTTTCATATCTGTGCAATAATGTGCTGTGTGTTGGACTTACATTGGACGGTCGAGACTGGACGGCTCAGGCGTGACACATGAGCCAAAGGCATCTTATTCGCAGCCCGCGAAAGTTGAAATACCATTACATTATTTATTACTTCGACGGTTGGAGCTTATTCGAAACTCAATTGTCAGAACTGCCGGGATTTGGGGGTTCGTGGGACTGCCGCGCTCTTTCAGCCAGCCTCATCCAATGTGCATCAACAGCCACAACTGTTACCCAATTACAGTAACTCAATCCGAATTTTCACATCTGCAGGGTCTCGGAGATAGTACCTGAACTGAATAGAATATATTGTACTACTAGTCTGCCAATAAGTCAAGTTGCCACTGCTCATAGTTATCGCACTATTGGATTAGTAACTAGTCCCTGTTAACCGCAGACTTCAGCTCAGCCAAAATCAATGAACCGGGCTAGTGGCTGCTAAAAAATCTGAGTGGTGGAATCAGTTAGCCCGGTGATTATTATCTGTCGATCCAAAGATTAATGGGACCGTTAATTTCAATGACTCGCGAGCCATTGCGCGGGATGAGCCCGGAATGGTGTATGTACATGCTGGGATTCCTACGTATTGTCGAGGCCAATTGTAACCTTTTATGCGACTTTCAGACTATACGCGCCTCCAAGTTCTGTTCGTTAAAACATTAGCAATCGCTGACATAGCAGCCTGCCTAACTAACTTAACTAACTAAAGTTACCTCCTCTAGACGAGATTAATCAACCTTGCTGTTCACGGTCCCATTTTTAGGTAATACCCTCATTTTGAGGAACACCTGTAGTCTCCCAAGGTCATCCAGAGTTGCCACACCAGATGCACTTATCCAAAAACTGCAAGATCAACGGCGTGATTGGCCTTCGCGTGAAGAGTGTGATATTAGCTTCGAGTGACATGCTCTGTAGGTCTTAAGGGAATGCTCCATTAAGGACCACAAAGAAAGAGAGAAGACAGAAATGTACCGATAGGAGCGATAGCAACAACTTATCGAACGGCATACGGGACGAACAGATATTTGGACAGCGTAACCTACATTGAAACGCAGATAGACAATCTTAGAGTGGCAGTAGATCGTACGATTCGCGGCCGACAAGCCGATATGACGTTCACCGAACAGCGCGATTATGGCGAATTGTATGTACGCATAAGCAGTTTGCTGCTTGCAACCTTGAAAGAGGACCAGTTAGTGAAGCAGATCTGCCATATTACTATTAAACAGCCTATAGATGGTACAGACGCAGGGTTGAAAAAGAAAATAAATAATGAACATGTTGATATCATGGGTATGGTATCCTCCTAGCAAGCAATAATGATTGCCTCTTAGTTGTAGAAAGCCGGGCAAAACAATAGTGAGTAGTGTCTTGCGTTGCATTCATAATGAAATAAATAAAAAAAAAGAGCAGTCTACACTTTCCTACTCGTATAAGGAATCCGCGTCTCCACCAAGGTCCCATCTGCCAGCGCCTTCTCGCGTTCTTCGGATTGCTGAAGCTGCGACTCTAATTTCAACCAGAATCTCGGCTCCAGGTTCTCTTTGAGCCATCTCGCAACCTCAGGGTGCTTGCGGATGTAGTCGCGAGTGTCGTATGCGAGGTTCATGTCCTGATGAAGGGACCATCGAATGAACTCCCGACTTGGATGCGAGTTTCTCTTCCGGGGTTTAGACGGTGGTAGTGGCCTTGTAAACGGGTAATGTCTTAGAAGCTTGGATTGGACCTTGGAGGATTGAGCTAGTTCTGGTTTGTGCTTGCTGCATCTTGACGTTAGTTTGAAATGAATGAATAGATGATAAGCAAACCTCAGAAGGTTTTGCCTACAGGGACTCTCCAGTCCATTCATATGAAAGTATTGGTACTTTATCATCGCCGCCACAATTCGTAGCCTCGCCATAATCGATAAGGAAGTAGCAGCGACGATTATCGAAGCCAAAATCGGTGCCATATGTGTTCCAGCGGTGCTTTCGAGGATCGAAATCACAGTTCCAATGCTCCTGACAGATTCGGTCCATCATGAATTGCCACTTCTCGAAGTACCCGTTTCCCGGTACGAGATGAGTTGCTGTTTGAACCAGGATCCGTAATGGTCCATCTAGGCTTGGTGTGCCTTCTTCTGGCTTGCTTGCAGTTGACTCCATAATGTATCAACCTTTTGAGAGCTGATGATGATAAGAGGGGGAGTGGCAAAGTTGCAAGGTCTGAGGGTAGTTTGCGAACCAGCGTGAAGGCCCAAGGTAATATATACGCGAAGCAATCTCAGACGAAAGTAACGGATGGAAAGTGTAGCTGCAACCCTTAAGGAATAACAGCGTGTCCTCATTCCTTAGGGGTGTTGCCACTGGCTTGTCCAGGGAGGCTGTCCTGCTCTGAGGTTCTCTGACTCTACATGGTCACATGACCACTTGCAAGGCTAACTTGTATTACCCTCAAACAAAGGCTCCATCCCAGGGACTGGAAGAGGTGTGCAAAACTCCATTAAACGGCTTCACAGTCCAAAACCCAGCGGGAAAAGAATTCTGTGGAGGAAAACGTTCCGGTACCTAGGTCTCGCGAATGCGATATTTCCAAAAATAGCATCGCTCCCCACTCGGTGAATCTTCAGTCCGGGTTTCGCCGTCTCCGTTTCTGTGGCACCGCAGCGAACAAGTCAAAGATATCCATTGGACAAGACTGACGGTTGAACAGGGATGAAACCCAAATTGCAACAAATAAAGCATGCTTATTGCTAGTCGAGACTGGAGTCTGTCCGCTCAGGCTGCTTTTCCTGGCAATCGAGCCTCAATCGTCTACGTTTTGCCGCGCGGCTAACAGCACAGCGCTCGACGATATGTTTATTCGGATATCAGTCGAATACAGATATGAATGATCCAGAAAATAGTGACCAATGAAACGGGTTTCACAAGACAGCCCATGGGCTTTTTAATGCAATGCCAGGGATCCTAGCGCATGAAATGAAGTCACGCATTTGATCTACCTTCAACTATATCATCAAGCGGCTTCTACAGGCGGTCTAAGAATATTCAACAAACAGACGCAGAATCTATACTACTCATGTAAGTTCTTTTCTTCGGCTGAATCCATCAGCCCCCTCCCAGGCTATAGAGTTACTGCCGGGAAGATATTTTAGTAGGTAGTGAACTAGTGATGGATATATGTTGCGCAAGTTGGCGTGCTCAACAGAGCTATTTCTCGTCCTAAACGATTTGTCTACTATCCGGATAGGCGCTCTATACCCTGTCCAAAATTAGGTCTGTCCTAGTTGCTGTGCTGCGCCGCAACGTTACATAGTAGTTAGTGTATGGGCTCTCCCAATCAATATCAAGTATCACGCAGACAGAACCTGTTGATGAAACTTCTGGTTAATCATTATGACCAAGAGCTGAACCCCTCAGGCGATCGAAGACACTGATTTATCCCTTTTCCTTGCCTTTTTTTAGTATCGGTTACGCCTTCGTCGAAAAGACAACGTTTTAAGCGCCTCAGTCTCTCACAGGGGCACTTACACGGAAATTAAGTGCGTTCCTCGCAGAGAGAATAGGGCTACCTTATCGTCTCATAGCTAAATATCCTTTCTCTATTTCTTAAAACTCTTGAGCCATGTGTAATAACTGGCTCTCGATTGTTTGCATAGATCACTAACATCATCCCTCTGTATGGCTTTCCTCCTATCATTACATCCCATAGTTTCATTAGACACTTTGATATGGCCATACTAGATAAACAGCTAGTAGATTGAGGGTGATTATGCACGGGGTTGTGCTGAAGTAGGCGGATCGACTTCTGCTGTGTACATCAAGAACTCAAAACGATGGGACTGAGTTATGCTGGACTGCATACATAAATGACATTAACGACCCTCGAATTCATCCCAGAATCCATGAGTGATTCAGTCATTTGCGGATTTCTCTATTCATCTAAAAATTTCCCATAACGCTGATTACTATTTACAGTTATCTACAGTACTACTATTCCATCTCCTCTATCATATTGTTCCAGCAGTTGGTCACCTATTACACTGTTATTCAACACAGCGTGGCACATTACAGAAGTGCTCCTTGAGATTTTGCTTAACCCCTTTGTCCCTTACAGTTACAAAAGTTGAATTCAATGGTATGGGACGCGCCCTAAGCATGATTGTCCTAAAGATCAATTCTAATGCTAGGAGAACCAGGCAAGAACAGGGCCTAGATCTAGCAGCGGCAGCGGCAGCAGCAGCAGTGGCGGCAGAAGTTATTCTAGTGATCCAAACAGAGGACAACACCCTGATCCTACTTGCGAAATATGTTCAGGAACCGGCGTTGATAATCAACGAAGACAAAGAACCGTACAGGTTGAGTGCCAGGAATGCCGGGGAACCGGCCGAAGCCATCGTACTGAGCGGTGTGCATCTTGCAGAGGGACAGGCGGCAGCCGTCATAGTGAGGAGTGTTCACCTTGCAGAGGGGTAGGCCGTCGCTATGGCCAGCGGCGTCCGTATTGTGAGGGTATAGGCCACATGATGAGGCGCTGCTCTGATTGCAGGGGAGTAGGTCGCCGACAACGCCCATGTCCTTCCTGTAATGGAAGAGGTTCGGTCCAGCAGACAGAGACATATACTGATGCAGCGCAGTCTAGCTGCTATGGTCATTACTAGGTATGCTGGGAAGGCTAGGGTTAGGTTTTCTGCCAGAACCTATTATTCATGGCGATCAGCTGGGTCGGCTATTCATGTGACCAGCAGATCGGGAGATCGAGACACAATGTTGGAGAAGCTGCACAGGTTAGTACTGTACTGGAGTTATAGCTTGAATCGAAGGCAAATTGAATGTGTGAGGTTGAGAGTTGGCATTAGGGCTGGCGATGCCCCCGAGTTCTTGTTTTATGCTGAGTTTCTTTACTTTTCTATCCTAGTCTTGGGCCCCAGGCCTCATCTTGGTGAGGTCAAATAGATTATCATGCCCTGTGTTGATAGTGGAATTCGAGCTTGTTGCTTTCTACAAGATATACTGATATAGTTGTTCTTTTGTAATAAAGAAATCAACCTTAATAGTTCCAGTTAAGTTGCCCTCGTTTAGTGTGTTTCGTATTAATCTATACTATATTGAGTACACCTATTCCTTTCCTTCTTTAGTTTCGACCTAGAGAATGTGGGGGGACAGCTGGGTCACGTACAAGGCCAAAAGACCAACATTATCCGTGTTAAGCGGATACAGGCATATGTAGCGCGGTAGGGACAAGCTGTTTCGTTACGGAGAACCTCTCTTACTAACAGAGCTGAAGCTTAAGCTTCTGCTTCTTCTGCTTCTGCTTCTTCTTCTTCTTCTTCTTCTTCTTCGTTTCATACACTTCCATGGGAAGAAGCATGCTAGTGGAATGAAGTGAATAGGCTTTCTCACTAGAGATCTGAGTAGAGAGGGGTTATTTGTATTTGGTCTATGACAGTAAGAAACACACTAAATAAGGGCAGTTCAACCAGAACCGCTAAAGTTGACTTCTTTACTACAAAAGGATACTGTATTCTACAGGAAGCAACAGGCTTGGGTTCCACTATCAACACAGGGCATGATAATCTATTCAACCTCACCAAGATGAGGCCTGGGGCCCAAGACTAGGATAGAAAAGTAAAGAAACTCAGCATAAAACAAGAACTCGGGGGCATCGCCAGCCCTAATGCCAACTCTCAACCCTACACGTTCAATTTCAATTCAGGCTGTACAGCATGGTGTAGAGATGGGCATTGGACTGCAATAGCACACCGGGCAGTGAGCAGCAGTCAATAAGCTGTCAGGAAATCAAACGGGCATTTGCCGTCGTCTCTCAACATCTGCAACACGCCAAAATCACTAAGTGCGGAACTTTGCGCCGGTCCTGGAAAGTCTCAGTCAGAGTTCGTCGGACACTGATCGACCATGCGGAGTGGTAGTAATACTCAGGTCCAATGATGTACCTACGATCGTGGATGATAACCATGGGTTGACCGCAGAGGGCTGGCTCTCTGAGCTTCGCTTCCGCCGCCGTCTGGCCCCTTCCTTGGTTTCCGAAATTGTGGGGTCTGGTCATGAAGCCTCGAGACGCATGTTTGTTATTGGAGCTGAGGAGCCGGGCGGCAGTTTCACGCTCGAAGGGCTTCTAGCCCCCAATTAGCCAAGATGGTGGAGTCGATGGCGCCCCGAGCCGGGTTATTTGTCCGTAATCCGATCTCGCACCGACCACCGTTCCCTCCCCGGTCAGCCCCAGCAAGAGGCAAGACGGCGAAAGGGAGGAGGCAAAACGAAGGACTAAAAATAAAGCAAAAATAAGAGAGACCACCGCGCCAAGCGGAAACTTTCTGGAGTAACAATGGGCTTTGTACCCGCTCCACCCGAGCTCCTCGGTCACAATCTTACAGTTCCTGTTACCGCTGTCGTTCTTACCAGGGACCAGCTGGGCCAGCTTCGCCCGTTAAAGGTTTGTTCGTTCAATTTAAAAAGGCGGGGGCCAGCAGTGACCCTGCAATCTGCGGCTCTCTCCGGTATTTTTATTTTTTTATTTTTTTTTTCTTTTCCTTTTTTCTTCTCTTTTCTTTCTGGCCTTCTTGTAGCCCCCCGGCTAGAGTTCCGTTTTAGTCTCTCCTTCCCCCCTTTTCTTCTGGGTTCTGTACGTTGCGTGTATATCTGATTCCCCGCTGCTCTATGACCGGAGTCCGCGGTTTACCTGGTTCGCCTAGGAGTCGTTCCTATCAGGTCGCCCCATCAATTGGTTGATTTATAACTGATTAAATGTTCCTTTACCTGCAGTCATTGCATTCTTATTACTACTGAAATCATGAGGCCAACAGAACTCTTTGTGGGTTCCATTGTTCAGGGAACGACCGAGTCGGAGCTCGTGGTGGTCAACCGCCTCGGAGAAGCTGTTGCTTCGCACAGAGTCGACATCACCCAGCATTACCCACGACCGGGGTACGTAACCCATTAGATATCCTTTTTTTTTTTTTCAATTGCTGCTCTTGGTTGTCTTTTTTTATTATTTATTTATTATTTTATTTTATTTTCTTTGTTTGTTTGTTTCTTTCTTTCTTTTCGTCTCTTAAATCCATCTATATCATGGCTTAGGACCCTGACACTGTGACCGGTTTAGATGGCACGAGCTGAACCCGCTGGAACTAGTTTCCTCCGTCGAAAAGTGCATTGAAGAGGCCATCACGAAGTACGAGGAAAAGGGTTTCGTCCTAAACAACATCAAGGGAGTCGGCATCGCAAATCAGCGAGAGACAACTGTTGTCTGGGACTCCGTGACTGGAGAGCCTCTTTACAATGCCATTGCTTGGTCTGATACCCGGTCCGTGGATATCGTCCGTGAATTGAAACAGAGACCAGAGGCAGCACAATTGCAACAGATCTCTGGCCTCCCCCTCTCCACATACCCCTCCGCGAGCAAGCTCCTCTGGCTGCTCGCTAACGTTTCTAAAGTCCAAGCTGCATATGAGAAAGGCACTCTGGCATTTGGCACGGTGGACTCATGGCTTGTGTTTCGTCTGAATGGTGGCGCCAAGAACAACGTCTTTGTGACGGATTCGACAAACGCCTCTCGCACCTCGTTTATGAATTTGAAGAAGCTGGAATACGACGATTTTCTGCTGAATTTCTTCGGCATCAAGGGCAAGGTCCACCTGCCGAAGATAGCTGCCTCCTCCGATCTCAATGCCTACGGCAGCATCGCCTCCGGTCCTCTCGCCGGGACTCCCATCTTGAGCTGCCTGGGAGACCAATCGGCGTCATTGGTCGGTCAGATGGGCTTCTCGCCCGGAATGGCCAAGAATAGTTATGGCCTGGGAAGCTTCATGCTTTACAATGTAGGGTATAAACCTGTTGTGTCCCAGAATGGTCTCTTGGGTACTGTAGCCTATCAGTTCGATGGCAAGGCCGTATACGCGTTGGAGGGCAGCGTGGCAGTGGCTGGACTGGCGGCCAAGTTCCTCCAGAGCAATTTTGAATTCATAAAGCGCCCAGAAGATATCAATTCCTTGGCTCTCACAGTGGATGACAGTGGCGGCGTCGTGTTTGTTACTGGTTTCAGCGGCCTCTATGCCCCATACTGGGTTGATGACGCGAAGGGCACTCTACGTAAGGGCCTCTTCCTAGTATTTGATTCCGCCTGAATGTTGCTGACACCTTTTTTTTACGCACAGTGGGACTTACCTTAGCGACCAAGAAAGGTCACATTGCGAGAGCCGCCCTAGAAGCAGTCTGTTTCCAGACGAAAGCGATCTTGGAGGCTATGGAGCTGGACAGTGGTCACAAGCTCACAGAATTGGCTGTCGATGGAGTAGCCGCTTCAGATCTCGCTATGCAGGTACGGAAATCATTATTTACCCTCCGTTTGGCAGCCATGACATTCAATCCTCCAATGCTGACATTCACCTTATTAGATACAAGCGGACTTTATCAACATCCCTGTGCAACGCAGCGAAACCCGCCACACCGTCGCCCTTGGAGCCGCAGTTGCTGCTGGCTTGGCCTTCGGCTTGTGGCGCAACTTTGAGGAAATGCAAGGATTCCACAGTAAGGGCAAGACCCTCTTTGAGCCGCGCCTTACTCGCGAACAGAGCGCCGAGCAATTTGCGCGCTGGGACAAGGCTGTGAGAATGATCAAGTCTTTCTCTGAGGACAAGTCTCCGGTCAACGTCCATGTCTCGCCCGAGAGAGACGCTGGAGATGATGAGAGCGCTTCGAACGCCAACAGTTCCAGGGTGACCGAGGACATCATCGGGACGAACACGCACGAGGTCGGCCTCTCCGGCGATTTCGAGGATATCGACGAAGACGATGAAGATGACCTGATGATGGAGATCCGGAAGATCGAGATGATGCAAAAGCTGAAGAAAATGAAGAAAGTGAAGGGTCCTTTTGCTATATAGACTTCTAGGCTGACTATCTGCTGGCGTGTTGTCTTCTCCTTGTTTCCCCATCCTCTTCTCCTTCGCTTGCCAAACACCATCTCACGCCTTCGTTTACATGTTTATATCTCTTTTCCTTTGTTCTCTCTATATATAGATGTGCTGCACATACACCACCAGATATATATACGTATGAAGTCCAAGCACTTCGACCAAGTTTGGGCGTTATCCCGCCTTCTGATACTTTCCTGTGGATACACAGTACACCCTACCCAGTGTCTTGACGACGCCGGTTCAATTCTCGACTTGGCTTGGCTTGGTTACTCGTCCTACCGTGACGGGCGGGTACTCCTGCATCTATGCCACAAATCTTACTTACATGCCATAAGTCTTATCGTACAAATATATGCCTAAGAAATTGTTATGTTCCGTCCTGTCGTGTCTTGGCATGGACGTACATCCCTTGTTCTCTGGAGGATATACACTGTTCAGTAGTTAGGAGTTGAGAGGTCTGACATGCGAAGCTGTTCCATAGCCAGCTATTTATGAGATAGGAAGTGAAGGTATTCCGTCGACTTGAAATACTTATTCCATAGCACTGTGCTATGGGTCTGAGACGTCAGAAGGACGATTGGAGGAGTGATGAATTAGAGTGCAGCTCTTCAGTCCTCCCATTAGTGCTCACTATTGGCCCTCTCTCTGATAGCTCGCACGGCCCTAATGGCCGAGTTTCAAGCTCTCCAGGATCACAGCATGACGTGAGATGACAGGATATGCGACATATCACATCGGACGTCACTTCCTCGGCCGAGGCCAGCGCCCTGTCAGCACTTGTAATAACGCTTGTAATAAGACGTATACAGATGCCAATGGGACCTACTAGGTACTCTGTGCATATTGGCAACATAAACTCGCCGACCCTGAGTACGAACATAGCCACCCTGTATAAAGATCTAGATTCCTCGCCCCGGTAATAGTGGAGTCGGTACTGCCCATAACTAGCCTATCTAGTCAAGATTATCATCTAAGAATTGCCTGTACTCTGTGGAAGAGACAGTACGTAACTATCGCTACCTAGTATCGTTCAATAAGCCACAGTCTCCTCTCCTCCTCGTGCATAGCGTCCAATTTCCCCTTCTCGGCCCGTTTCACCGCCGCATACGTCTTTACGAATGACTTACCCAGGATGTCCAGCAGGGCCCGATCGGATTCCAGTGCGCTTAGACTCTCGCTGATACTCTTTGGTAATGGGGTGGTGATCCCGAGAGATGATCGTTGAGCAGGTGATAACGTTGCTGGGTCGGCTGGTTATGTATGATATTAGCATTATTTCGATTTGATATCTGTTTCCTAGTAGTACTCATTGTGACCTACCTTCGCAATCTGACAGGGTAAGCTCAAGCTTCTCCTTGAGACCTAAATACCCTCCCGCCAATAATGCGGAAACACCAAGATACGTATTGCAGAGACCGTCAACGGTCTTCACCTCCCAGTGTCCCGGGGAGATCTTGCGAAGCGGGGCCTCGCGATTCTGCGTGCCCCATGCGACCCATTCGCCTCCCGCCCAGATCCCGGCTTTGACGCGGCTGTAGCTCGCGTCCTGGGAGAGGGTGAAGGCCAGGATAGATGGGAGATGAGCTAAGATTCCAGCTAGGAAGGACTGTTCGTGCGTGGCGGGCGTGATGGAAAGGTGCGTGTGAGCTGCTGTTCCGATGGCGGATGGGTAGGGGCGCGGGTGGAGAGTCGCGCGGAGGCCATGAGATAGGGCAATGTCGACGATGACTTGTCGCGTCTTGAGGAGCGTGTCGACGGCGTGCACGGGGGAGGAAGGGGGCAGGATGAATTCGAACTGGGAGGGCGCTGATTCGGCGTGGAATTGTTCGATGTAGATGCCTATTTCCGAAAGGGCTTCGACAATCTCTTCGACGATCGGCATGAGGACGGTACGGATTTCTGGAGTTATTTGGGACCATGAATGTTTTACCGTTAAGGGGAGGTAGGTGACAGGTTGTTCGTAGTCGCCACTCGGTGCCGGTTTGAGGAAGACAACCTCTATTTCGAATCCGCAGAGAATGTCGATTCCGTGCTCGAGCTTGAGTCTGCTCACGATGTTCCGCAGAGTGGATCGCGGGCAGCCCTCAAGTGGACCGCCTTCTTCTGAAATCCAGTCCCCCATGACGGTCGCGCTTTTGGATCTTTCTCCTACATTCCGGTACAGGCTGGACAGGTCAGGCTGGAGCTGGAATTGGCCGGTGGCTCCAGATACGCAGGAGTCGTCTTGGAGGAGGCCAGGAGCGGCCATAGTGATTCCCAGACCTCGCTGTTTGCGCGCGAGTTTCTCAAATTCTCGGACCGGGAACACGCGTGCTCGTGTCGTGGTGGTGTAGTCCAACCATTGCACCCAGACGAATTTCACGTCCGGGTTGGACAGGATGAAACGGTCAAAAGGCGACACAGATGTCAAAGTCGTCGTCAAGTTTAAGGCCGGCACACTACTATTATAGAGTGGCTGTTGGCTCAGGCTGTACAGCTTGTTCGAATTATGGAATAGGATATCCGCTGCTGCTTCCATTGCTTGGTTAACGGTGTAGGTTCCTCGTGTCACGTAGTCCACAAAAACCTATCGGATAGGATTCAGTATTAGTCCCGGAAACCCAGCCATGGGAGTTCTTCCAATCTCAATTGTGCTTGCATTCCGATAGAACATACCGTTTCTAAGATCTCCCTGAATTGTTTGTTTCCCAACCAAAACGTCTCTGGGAAGAAATGCCCATCTGTGCTCCACAGAAGTCTGTTGGTCGGCGTAAGCTCAAGAGCTTCCCGTACGATGGATTCCTGTGCATCACGACTGACCATGGGAAACACTTCTCCCAAGTCAAGGTAGACGTTAGGATAAACGGAGGCAAGATAACCAGACTGTCGTGTATAAGGATACGACGAATGTAAGAGAACAAAGTTGACATCCGGAAATTTGGCGATTATCGGCTGTAAATAAGCCGGATTTGACCGCACCAGGTCAATGTCGGAATCTCCAAGACCGGTGTGCAGCTGGAGAGGTTTGACAATCCCGCTTTTCTCTCGGGCGTTCGTCAGAGCGTCCAGGGTTGCCAATAAAATCCAGTCATTTAATGGCTTATCCTCAATCCGGAAGGACGGATGCTCTCCATTTTGCCGAAGAATGCGAAGACTTGACTTTCTGACCTTGTCGTGACTGATATCCTGGTCAATCTGCAACCCCGTGCGATAGCAAATGACCGATTTAAACCCCACCACTGCTGGATCTCCGATAGCAGACAGGAGTGCTTTTGAAAACTCGCCAGAGAACTTCTCAAATGCAAGATATTCATCACCCACGTCAGGCTCTTTGTCAGCGCTGTCACTCAGCTGGAACAGAAACTCGAGGACCTGTGCAGCTACTGCTTCGACCCTCACAATTCTCTTCGTCTCCGACACAGTGAACCGATCATGCCATCGGAAAGGTTTAATGTCCTCATCTGTCAAAAGATCGTCGAGAAGCAGGGCGTGTGTCCCCTGCAGACAACGACGGACTAAACCGTCATAATCGTTCTGTACCAGTCGGTGGCGCGCTGCCTTGATATCTTCCCAGTCCGAGGAACACCCGTAAAGCTCGGCCAACTGGTTCGCGGCGCGGACATGAGGCAATGTTTTCTGCGCATTCTGCAACGCGACCGGGCCCGCCTCAGACGTAATGGACTCAAACGGATATTTAGTATAGTTGGTTGCGTTCTTTGAAGAGAGGAGGTTGTGGGCATGGTTGTCAATTAGGGGGTGTGTCCGGATGAGATGTCTCAACTGCTCAACGCCCGACGGGGCTGGTGCTTTGGTGGTGGCTGACATGGATGCCTTTCTTCTCTTCTCGTAGTTAGAGGCTTGACGATAAGCCAGCTGTCGATGTTGTCAAGCAATGTGATTTACTGAATGCTTTTCCAGAGACTTGGAATATTGAAACTGTTATGTATTTCAGGGCGATATAAGGGGATAGATAGTAGCGAGCCAAGAATAGGACTATTCAGTGTGGTCGTTTTGGTCAGACCAGAATGAGTAGAGTTGCGCGTCAATAATTGTTAACACTGTTCACGTCAAACCTCGAAGGGATGCCTTTCTGCCATGGTGGCTTGATTTAAGAATTGGACAACTCGGTGAGCAGATCTGACGCCAGGGGGGAAAGATAAGCACAGCCTCTGGTAATCGATTGGCATCAACAAACCGGATCTGGTGTGACAGGAACAACAACACCTCCCTCGTACATCTTGGTTTCTCGAGGTCGTCGACTAACTTAACTATATCTGCTCCGTCGATTACCAAACTTTGTCCCCTCTTACAGCGACCTATGGACGAGACGCTCCCGGATGATAGGGCCATTATTGTCCCAGTCCCTACTGTAGATCTGGTTGTCGAGGACCGGTTTCGGACTTTAAAGACAGCAGACATCAGTCATGTCGTCGTCCAGTAAGTGGCAGTCACCTTGGCCCACATTTTCAAGGTTTGCGCTCTCATCTTTTGACTTTCCAAATGCCAATCGAGTTTATTTCGAAGGCTCTCCGATAAAAGACTGGACTCAATCATGCAGTGCTGCGCAGATCTCGCCTATGATTTCGACAAACCTTGGCCCTTCTGGTTCTTCATCGGCAAGATCGTATCGAAAGCCTTTTTTGGCAATGAGCAACAGCTTAAGTGGCTGAATGCTGTTCGTGTCCGGAATCGGGAGTTTATCGCATTCACCGACATCCAAAGGGAGAGTATGTCAGACCCGGAGCAACTCAACCGAGACAAAGGAAGACTTCAGGTAGTTGAAGTCGATTTCTCCAAACCTGTCCCAGGCGAACATCTGAGGGCCTTTTGGAAGCCGGCCAGAGAAATAATACGCCAAAGAGTTCAAGAGTGTGAGTTTCCAGGATTGAGAGTTTCATATGCTTTCTAATATTGAAACGGACAGGGCTTGAGTATTCAAGAAGGAAAACCTTGGTATCGAACATGAAGTAGATGCAACTCCCTCCGCCTTCTGATGAGCATGGGACACGACGTTAGGGACTTGTGTCGAATGATAATGTACCCTCAATATCGATCCTGGCGCTCATCGCCCGTTATCCCTGCATTTTGACTGTCTTGTCTTGATGCGCAAAACATGGGCTAAAATTTTACAACGGATTCATTAGATATACATGATGAGTGTCTTCTGCTGAGGACGTAACAGTGGTCTAGCAACCTGGATTAAGTAGCAAGACTTAGGAGTCCCCGAGCACCACTCTCCCCACCGGGGCGGGTGTTGTTGGGGATGATACCAATCGCCATTAGACTGGACTTCGAGAACAGACCGGCTGGTCCGCAGGCTTCCTTATGAATGCAAGATAGTTTCATTTTTAAGACAAGGCAGCATTTTCGTGCTTAGGGGCGTGGAGTATCGAGTAGCAATGTTTCGCATGATATACACTTTCCCTTCTTCATAGGTATATAACGATCGATCTAGCCTGTTTGACATCATTTGGGACCATTACTTGCTTCGCGTGGTGCAGAATCGACATGAACTTTGCTCCGGCCTAGCACGAAGATGCGGTTCTGGCGGATATACGTGTCTCTCTACCTAGGTACTCCCCGGAACTCGTACCTGTATCTCCATTCCAACCTACAACTTATAGGCCCTAATAATTTGGGGCAGTATTCTTGCCTTATTTTTTTAACCATGTCTCTCTTTCCATCCACTGTCACTTAGAACTGCACATGCTGACTTCCTCTAGACCTGCTGCTCCTGTCCTTATAAAAGTCCGGACTCCGCTCAGTGACCAAAATACTGGGGACATATGAGGGCTGCCTCACGTTGTATCCTCTCCCTGAGACAAGCTATAGCAAGCCACATGTTTGTATTTCCCTACCGCATCTGCTAACGTAACTGGCAGAGGACCCTATTGAAGTCAATACATTTAGCAGCGCAGAGTGTGAATCCAGCGTCCGCTCAAATGATTCGCAACATCCAGGTGATAGTATTGATAAGATCCTGGTTCAGTATGACCAGAACATACACTCGATCATGACATATACAACCCCATTGATATCGATGCTGCCGCTATGGTAGCAAGTAGTACAACACAAACCATTGACGGCCCCTCAAACCGCCTTCACCAGACGGACTGCGCCACCGATGGTGAGAAGTGAGCTTCCACGCTACCTGGCGTATCCTATTACTGAAATATTATGGGTCGCTCTTTTGAGGACCACTGCAAATGCAAGATCTGCTTTTCCAATGCGGTAGGTCCTGTATTAGGCTGTGGTCATCCTTATTGCCGTAATTGTTTCAACGAATTCTTTCACGACTCCGTTCTCGGAAAAGCCACGAGAAACCAGAGATTGGTCTGCGAGTATATAGTATCAAGTCGGCAGTGCGAACCGCGCCGTCCATTTTGTAAGAAGTCTCTTCCGGACCGTTTTGCTAGTCAAGATGATCGCTATTACTCTGACGGCTCTTATGTCCCTCTGCGCTGCCCAGATCAGGAAAGCTCCCGTTGCTTCATAATGACTATATGGGGCAGGACTGTGATTTCATGTTGTCTATTTGTGTATCGTTTCCTTTTGGATGGCGTTCTACAGGATATTCATTTTCTATTTCCGTGTCGACTTTCCTCCCAATCCCAGATTTAACCATAATCTATGCTAGAGTACATCAAACGTCAGGTACGTTGAGTGTTATATGTAGAGAGAGCCCCAACGCCCAAAGCTATCCTGGACCGAGTCGCAGGCAACCAAAATTATACTATGAGGGCATAGAATAAATATGGCCTTCAGACGGTTCCGAGAGTGAACAACCGTGTTAGATGTTGCGCGAAAGTTCGAAGTCCTTGGTCTTTTTTTGGAACTGGCGAGGGATAATATGTCACGGAGCCAATCTAAACAGGAAGGAGCTGACATTGGATAACGCCACACAAGCCACGCCACGTGATATACAGTGGCTGAATAGAATGTCTTGGCCTCGAGAGCAGTTGCAAAGCGGCGTTCATCATCGCCGCATCGAGTTTGTCCCTAACAATCCGATTGTCACGAAACCACGGTGGCATATTGGGGACATTCCAAACTCTTTCGATTACCTTTGGTACCTATTAGCTACTGTCTTCTTGTGCCTGGGGTGGATCTCGCTGTTATACGAGCGCCTGTTACCAGGTGCAGCGGGGAAGACTCTTCTTGGGAATAACACCGTCGACTTTGTTTTCGCCAGCGTCGCCCTTTTCTTCTACTGCTGTCTTTGTCCAGTCGAGTCTTTATCAGTGATCTGCGCGTCCTTTCGGCTTTTCGATTGTCGCTGTTCTCCAGGTTCGATACGACTTCCACCTCAGCTCGCATTCTTTCCGTCTCCTATTTTTCGCCATGACGACCGCTGTCGCTGTCGGTACTCCCTTAGCGGAGGCTCTGAGCAGTGTGATCCAGCCGAAACTCGTGGAAATGGGATGGAGCTCCGAAGGTGGCGACGATTCAGCTTTGACAGAGTATGTGATTCTGATGTTGGTCAACGGCAAGACACAGGAACAGATCGCTGGGGAGCTCTCGAATGATCTTCTCGGCTTGGGAGAGGGAGACACGCAGGCTCTTGATTTCTCTAGGTGGTTGTTCGAGCAGGTTGAGTTGTTGAACAAGCAAATCAATGGCGGCGGTGTTGCGAGCTCGGGCGCAGATGGAAACGTGTCGGAGCAACCTGTTTCGGCGCAAGCAATCCCTTCGCTTGCCGACCAAGGGGCTGGTACTTCCCATCCAGGTGGTATTCATGGCGCAACTCGAAATGAGAACGGCCAACTGGAGACCTCTGGTGAATCTATGTAAGTGTCCTGTCCACCTTTTTTATATTCCCCGTCCTGTCTGGGCGTCGAGCTAATCATTATGTTTTAGACCAACCGGACCGAAAGCGATGCGCAGCGGGCGGCAAGGCGGTCGAGGGAGGATGCTCAATCAGATCAACAGGACGCTAGATCGAGGACCTGATGCGGCCCTACACCGGATTCGAGGACAAGCAGGTATTGGACGGGTGAATACTCACGGTCGAGACTCAGCAAGGGGTCCTAGGCCTTTTCAGAATGGCGGTGGTCGGGTGGGTCCTGGCAGACAACCCGGGGCTATGGGCATGCAGATGCAGCCTGGCACTGCTACTGGTAATATGATGCAGATGAGTCAACAAGACCAGATACATCTCATGGCCCTCCTGGAAGAGCAAGCCAGGATGATGGCGCAGTTCATGCCGGGGATGGTTCCCCCGGCGATCAACCCGGCTTTTCAGCAACAGAACCCTCAGCAGCAGGGGCGTTCGCTATTTGAGCGGGTGGAGCGTCACGGTCCGAGGCCGCATGGTTCTTTCGCTCAGCGCGCCGCACAGCAGGGAATAACCGTTGAGCGGCCACAGGATGGAGGGAACGCAGATGCGAACAGGGAGACAGGGCAAGATTCAGCCCCTGCACAACGTGACAACCAGGATGAAAGCAATACGGATGCCGTCTGCCGGTGGAATTTGCGATGCACGAGACCAGACTGTCCATTTGCTCACCAGTCACCCGCTGCCCCCGAGGGAACTCCCATCGACGTTAGTGACCACTGCCCATACGGAGCAGCATGTAAAAATAAAAAGTGCACCGCCCGTCATCCTTCGCCTGCTGTTAAGTCAGCTCATCAAGCTGAGGAGCTGTGCAGGTTTTTCCCTAACTGCACAAACCCCAACTGCCACTTCAAACACCCCACCATGCCACTTTGCCGTAATGGCGCAGATTGTTCCGTCGCTGGCTGCAAATTTACGCATCCTCAGACGCCCTGCAAATTCCATCCTTGTCTTAACAGGAATTGTCCGTACAAACACGCCGAGGGCCAGAAGGGCGCCTTTTCTGATAAAGTCTGGACGGCAGACTCCACTGCGCAAAAGCCACACGTTAGTGAGCGCAAGTTTGTCGCAGATAATAGTGGTCCCGAGGAATTGATCAAACCGGGCGCGACTCCCTCCGAAGGTGCTCAAAGCCAGGAGATCGTGACGTGAGAGGCATTTCGACAAATATCTCACTTTTGAGCCATGTTGTGCTCGATTCCAACTCGAAATTCGAATGACTAGGATAGCGAAATATCCCGGGAAAATATACTGCTGATCTTTGTGTTTCCTTTCTATGTACAATGTATGCTGTGGGTGGGTAGGAGCTGGCGTTCATTGCGATTGCTTGATTTCCGGCTGTCTTTCTTCTCTCTGGGGGGAGGGGTATTTATTTGCCTCCCTTAATTGTAAATAGAATCCGAGCGTAGCTACAACTGATATACCTGCAACGATTGATCGTGAGGTAGAAATTCTCATGCCCTTGTCTTCGTTAAATGCTTCATGTGATTTTCGGATTTAAGCAGTAAATCCTTCGATCCGGGAGATCATGCGTGGGTACACCATCTCCGCGGCCTTAGCTACCTCTCCTGTCGCGTTGCACCTTCTCCACTGCCTCGTGAGCACTCCTCTAACTCCCCGTCACTGCAATGCGACTATCATGTGTCTCTAGCCGTGCATCGAAAGGATTACGGAGGCAATTACCTTTCCGACACGCCCACAATGGCGCGGGAAGCCGCTGTTCCCTCCATACCCGACCCTTCGATGCCGCGGTCATCGGAGGAGGCATCACGGGCCTCACAGCTGCCTTTCGATTGTCACAGCAAGAGAACTGCTCCAAGGTCACTGTATACGAGAAGTCTACGCGACCAGGCGGCTGGGTTCAATCTGAAATCGTGCCTGTCGATGGGGGAGAAGTCGTGTTCGAGTACGGGCCAAGGACGTTGAGGACCGGGCAGTTCAATTGCCTCTCTCTTCTGAACCTGGTAACTCGCCTCAATTGACTTGTGTATGCGACTTAATAGTTGGCAAATAGGCGGATGCTGATAGATTTCTTGTCTAATTTCTTTCTTTCGAGTTAAGGTCGCCTCATTGGATTTACTGGACGATGTCGTGCCGACAGGCAGAAGGTCTCCGGCTTCTCTAAATCAATATATTTACTACCCTGATCACCTCGTGCGAGTTCCTAAGCCTGATCCTTTGAGAGGCGTCTTTTCGAATATCTCTTCAGCCCTTCGGACGTTGTTGACTGAGCCGGCATTCGAATCCTTTATTCCCGCCTTGCTCGGTGAGCTGGGTAGTTCAGCAGGGAAGCGGCATACTAGGGATGAGTCCGTCGCACAGTTCATCTCCCGGAGGTTCAGCCCGCGCATTGCAGATAATCTGGTTTCTGCTTTGTACCATGGGATTTACGCGGGAGACATCAACGCCCTGAGTGCACAGACATTACTCGGCCCGTACTGGGAGCTGGAGACGACGGACAGAGGTGTTCTTTGGACATGGCTCAGAATGATTTTATCCAAGAAAAGCTTTATGTATATGGATGATTTCTTGGCCATCACGGCTCTGTCGCGCAAAGTGCCTGCTATTACTTGGTTGAAACTGCTAAACCGCTTGGAAAACGCCGCTGTCTTTACTCTCAAAAGGGGCATGGATCAGATTGTCGAGGCACTGGTGAAGAAGCTGCAGGAGTCGGGAAAGGCCGAAATCGTCACGAATACCAGGATCAGCTCTATCAGACAGAACGAACAGACCTCAGATTTGACCGTAAGGCATCACTTGAAACTTTACAAGGCGACTCCATCGCTTCAAAGCTTACATTTCTGCAAAGGTCCGTTTCGGCCGCAATGGCTCTAACTCTCGCATCCATAATCGTATCATTGCGACGACGCCGGCTCCCGAGCTCGGAAAGATCCTCGACACGCGATCTACAGAAGAGATGAGCCGGAAGGCTCCGTTGAACACAGTTAGACACTTGCAGGAATATAACTATGCCGCGAGCGCCATGATTGTCAACTTGTATTACCCCAATCCGGACACAATCCCGGTCGACGGCTTCGGTTACCTCATCCCTCAATCCATCCCGATGGACCAGAACCCCGAACGGGCTCTGGGCGTCGTATTCGGCTCCCAGGTGAGTGTCGGCCAGGACACGGCTCCAGGCACAAAAGTTACTGTCTTGCTAGGCGGCCACTGGTGGGACGGCTGGGAAGAATCCGACCTCCCCGATCACGAGTCAGCGGTGGCCATGGCCAAGTCCCTTCTCTCCAGGCACCTAGGCATCACTGAGACCCCTACCGTGGCAAGGACCCGATTACAACGCAACGCAATCCCTCAGTACACCGTTGGCCACCTGAGCCGCATGCAGGATTTATCTGACTCTATCCGAGACGAGTTCCGCCATCGCATCACCCTCGCCGGCAACTGGTACGGCGATGCTGGTGTCACAGACTGTGTGAAGCAGGCGTACCTGGCTTCTACGTATGGCGTCGGTACCATGCGGTTGGACGATCCGCAGTCTCCATACTCCGTTCCCTCAGCGCCATGGATGAAGTATGATTATCGACGCTGGGATCTGGAAGGGGGTATCGTCACTTCGCCGGTGAGGTGGTTTGAACAGATTGGACAGCCGGGGCTGTCGATAGACGCTGCTGCACTCCGTGGGAAGAAATAGATGTATTGGCCAGGGTCAGAAGTGGGGATCATTCCCCCCGAGAAAATTGTATAAGTATATGAATATTTGTTTACCTGGAGAAGGAAATGGTTTATTCCTAACCCAACATTTGTGATTAACCATAGACCCAACTGTGGATGGTAAGGAAAATTGAAATTATCAATAATGTATTATCCATTCGTATGAGAAGATCAGACGGTCTGAAGGCGTAGGTTTGTAGCCCACATCATGACCAGTTTGCTCCGATTAGGAACAAGAGGTAGGTGAACACGCGACTGTCAGTCCCAGATATCCCTTCATCTCTCATGTATTTCCCCACAACGCGCGCAGTAGACCTGGAATTTGGTTCGCGGCGTAGGCAGAGTGCTACTGATTTCCTGGATGGGACCGCCCAAAGAGCGATAAGCGCCTACTTCTGGCGCAGCGGGTGAGCTGTTGATGTAGAACTTAGCGCTTGGAGCGTCACTGGTAGCCATCCATAGCATTGTAGGACCCTGGTTGGATTGATCAGACTCAAGAACGACAGGATCCAAGAGAGGGTCGAAATTGGTGAAGGCCATGCATATACCGATGAGCCTTCCCAGGTTCTCCAATACGAGCTGATTTTTTCGGACCCTGCGTTGGTAGTCTAGCGTGTAAAAGCCTGAAGACGGCGGTCGATGGAGCCCTGGACATTAGGCCTTCACTTTCTCCCTTTCTTCAGAAGATGCCTTCATTTCACCGCTCGAGTCGAGCCCCAGCGACTCGAGTTGCCGGACCAGTTCCTGGATTTTTATGACCTTCTCCAGCTGCTCAGGGAGAAGAGACTCTCCCTTGTCCTTTTTGTCACTCAGCTCGCGAGCCTGTCTGAGCTTCTTCTTCAGATTGCGAGCTTTCTTCTCCTTTTCGGCCTCTGGGTCGACAGGTTGTTCTTGCTTTTCTTTAGCTTCGCCCGCAGCAAACGATCGCCAACTGTCAATTGCGGCAACATCTTTCTCGTTCTTGGTCGCCTCCGCGGAGGGTGCTGTCTGCGTCTCTCCGTCCATGTTTGCCGCATTCACATCTCCATCTGATGCAGCCTTTGCTTTCCTCTTCGCTTCTCTTCGTTTCGCGTTTTTGTTACTGACGCTGCTCGTGTTGCTGCCGCCTTTCCCACTAGCGTCGTCGTCACCATTCAATCCCTCTGCCCCTGGGACGCCGGCTTTGCCTCGGCTCTGCCGTGCTTCAGCAGCCCTAGTCCTGTATACTTCGACATCCTCGGGGGGCTTGTAACCTGGTCGGATCCGGATCTCGCGACGCTTGGAGCCATCTGCGCGAAGAGATGAAGGAATATAGTGTTGACCAGTCGTCGCGTCTACCGTTATTCCAGCCGAGGAAACTTGGCTGAGCTTCTCGGGCGGCATTGTTATGGGTACGGTAGACTACTAGGGACGCGCAAATGCAGGGTCGTTTGTAACGAAAGCGAGAAGAGACCGAAATGGAAATCGTGTAATGCTTTACTGTTCTGGCAAGGATTGAGGAAAATCGGTTTTCTTCCCAAGACGGAAGTCCGGAGGCTCTGCTCGGCGCAGCCAATCAGCGACCCGGCGATTCCCGCGAGTTGCTTTTCGGCGGAAGACGGGCTGCTTGGAAACTTCAACCTCGACCTTGGATTGAGCAACGAGACGAGTCGAGACGATCGCAGACGGTGCATTGCTCAATCGCTAATCTCAACTCTAGTCTTTACTGTCCTGGCCTGTCGCGTCACCATTCGTCACAATGAGTGTGAGTGATTCTGTGACTCCCGCTGATTTAAGGGTCAATGGCTAACGGAGACACTCTCGCGGTCAAACAGTTCGCATCGTCGATCTACCAGCATGTTCTCCCGCTCCTGGTTGGCATTGATACTACTGTTGGTAGTGTGGACTAACCCGGGATTTAATTTTCGTCTTGCAGTACTTTCATTCGCAAGAATGCCGTTTACCTGACCACCATCTTCGCGGGCGCCTTCGCTTTTGAGATGTGAGTAATTTGTTACGTTCTACTCAATCCGATCTTGTTCATGGTTCTGTATCCTAGAGTTTGAGCTGACGAGACTACTCTACCACAGAGCTTTTGATTCTGCCTCCAACAGCGTGTGGGATACTTTAAACCGCGGCGTATGCTACCGATCCCTAGGGCTCCTCTTCTCACCCCCCGATATACGCGGATTGCTGACCCGTTTCTGCAGCGTCAATGGAAGGACATCAAGTACCAGTATTTGAACAAGGAGGAAGAAGAAGAGTAAAGGATGCCTGCTGTCTTTCGAATGGAAGTTAGGCAAGAGACGTGCAACAGAGAATTGAGCGCGTAGCAAACCGCCCCTGACATCCTGCCTAGTTGGAAGGAGAGGGGATGTAATAATACAGACAATTGTTTATTACGTGTCCTGTCATTGGTGTCCTAGGTTCTAGGTCCTGTATAAAATAGAATCTTGAGAAGTTTCTGCAATAGATGCGAGGCTGTTCCTTCCTGACCTCCGTGTCTCGGTCGATTAATCACCCCGAATACGCACAGCATGACACACCCCGCGACGAGTAGCCTCTTCTGCGCACAAAGAGCCACATGGAGTAGGCAGAAGTAAAACTGATTTCAAAAGCCTGATTGCATCGGGTCCGGTGGCGTAAATTAAGCAGTGTTTAGATCAAGCGAGGGGCCGATGTCATCGAGCCACCGTGCAACTCGGCAAGCAGTCACATCAGCAGCTGCGGTCCAGCTCTTTTCAAATTTTATCTCACTGACCTCATTCATTTCTTGCAGAGCAACAACTCCTTACTGGGTGAATGCTCTGGACTAGCATCTACCGGGAGTTTGCCTCTTCTTTTTTTTTTAACAACAGTAATCAGAAGGTGAAGTTGGCGCTCGACGTTTCCCCCGCTGCTGACGACGGACTGCGACTGCGGCAATCATTTGTCATGGAACTTCACTGACACGAGTCTGAACGCAGACTTCCCACATCTAGATTTTTATTTCTTTTCATTTCCTTTTTTTTTTTTTTTTTTTTTTTTTTTTTTTTTTTTTTTTTTTTTTTTGGCTTTCGAGAAAGCTTTAGAAAGGGTTTCCATTTCCTACCACGATCCCACAGGCCTTTCCTTCTCCTCCCTCCAACAAGTACGAAATCACATCCCCGCGCTTCCGCTATAGATCGACAACAGCTCACATTTGTCATCTCTGTTTGAACAAAGCCGGATGGGAGTCACGACCATCGAACGATCGCGATAAGCCATGCTCACAGAATGTGAGAGGATTCTGGGTCACGGCCTCCTTCGCCTTCCTCAGAAGCATAACTACCGCTACGGACCCGAGGCGGAGAAGGACCTTTTGGAGCTCCTCTTCCGCTCTCTCGTTGGCCACAGCGAGGAGCGTCTAAGACAGCTATTTCCAGATGGCCTTCCGGACCGACCGTGGAAGTTAGCAGAAGCTCAGGGTGCAAAGGAAGGAGCCGAATACTCCGAGTCCGCGAGGGGCAAGCGATGCGGTCATATCTTCAGAGCTGGCGAGGCCACTTATCATTGTGTGACCTGTGCCGCGGATGATACCTGTGTCCTTTGCAGTCGATGTTTCGACGCTTCCGATCATACCGGTCACCAATATCAGATATCGCTTTCATTGGGGAACTGTGGCTGCTGCGATTGCGGTGACGAAGAGGCGTGGCGGCTGCCGCTGTTCTGTGCCATCCATACAGATAGTAGGAGCGCAAAGGGGAAAGAGCGAGCCCGAAACCCGGTGCCGCAAGAGTGGGTGGATAGTATCCGGCTTACTATTTCTCGGGTGATGGACTACTTCTGCGATGTGATCTCTTGTTCGCCGGAGCAGTTACGACTACCAAAAACGGAAGACGGGATCAGGCTCGACGAGGTGGCGTCGCGGTTGCATCCAGGGTGGTATGGAGAGGGAGATCTGGAGGATGGAGAGCCCGAATTTGTCGTCGCCCTCTGGAATGACGAGAAGCACACCATTACGGAGGTAGCACACCAAGTCAACCGAGCCTGTCAAGAGCGGAACAGTTTTGGGGATGCCAGAGCACACGAAACGAATGACATTGGCCGAAGCGTGGTCAAGTATTCTCGAGACGTTCAAAGGCTACTGGCTGTGTCGAAGATCCTTGAACAGATCAAGGTCACTGTCACAGTGCGGTCTGCGAGGGATACCTTCCGGGAACAAATGTGCGGCACAATCGTCGAATGGCTTGCCGACATCTCTGGTTGCAGTATTCTTGAGGATAATGAAATCCTGCGTCACGTTATCTGTGAGGAGGTATTAAGTCCGTGGCGACGGGGCAGCGGTGCTTACAATGCAGATATTGGAATGAAGGGTATCGACGATCATCAAAGGACAGACAGCGCGCCGTTTCGTACAGTCATGGTTACTGTCTCTCCTCAGGGTCGAGTCGTGCTAGCCGCGGATGACGATGATGACGAGGGCGAAGAGGATGAGGAGGAGGACGAGGAAGATGAGGGCCCCGCTGGCAACGACGACGACGAAGACGAGGATGATTATGTTGACACCAATGAGGACATCGAGCAAGTTCAGAACATTCTCAACCGTCTCCGCCAGAATGTTGACGAAGATGGAGACGTGGAAATGGGCAATGCTGATGACGAAGATGATTCTGGACATTCTTATCAACAATCGCCCGTACCTCCAGATCAGCCGCGGACTGAGCAGGATCAATCTGTTCACCATCGTCCAGAGCTAGGCGGCAATGATGATCACAACGCTGTACGTCAAGTTCACATACCTCGAACCCCTTCAGGAGTTGTTCGACCTTCTCCTGCCCGGGCTCCAAACTACTGGTTGGTAAAACCGTCTGCCCCTGTCACTGACGAAGGCTTCCTGCCCTACGAGGATTTGCGGCAGCGTACTCGCCTCGACTGGATGATCCTTTTCGACTTACGATTGTGGAAGAAGACACGGACAGACCTCCGTGATCTCTACATTAGTACTGTCGTCAACGTCCCTCAGTTCAAGCGAATCATGGGTCTGCGGTTGTCGGCCCTGTATACTGCGCTTGCACAGTTGTATTTGATCGCTGATCGGGAGCCAGATCACTCTATTGTCAATCTGTCTCTGCAACTGCTCACTACTCCATCGATCACAGAGGAAATCGTCCGGCGGGGCAACTTTCTTACCAAGGTCATGGCCATCCTCTATACATTCCTTACGACAAGGCAAGTTGGCGAACCCTACGAAGTCAACCCAAATGCGACATTGGCTTTTGATGCCGGCTCCGTTACGAACCGTCGACTCTATCACTTCTTCCTGGATCTCCGATATCTGCTCCAGTCGGAGTATGTCCAGTACCATGTACGCACTGAGAAGGCGTATCTTCCTCAGTTCCTAGATCTTGTGAAACTGTCTCAAGGAATCTGCCCTAACGTGCGTGCTGTGGGAGAGCATGTTGAATATGAAACAGACGCTTGGATTAGCGCCTCCATCCTCATGCGAGAAATCAATCGCCTTTGCCGTCAATTCTGTGAGGCCTTTCGTCGTCCTGAAGGCGACAACGGGGAGAACCTTCTCAGGGCCATCAAAACAGCGGCTATAACGGCTATCGTGCACTCCACGGGTGTAGAGCGCCAGCGGTTTGACCAGGCTGAAATTAAAGAGTACGTTAGATTTAAATCCCTGCCGTGCTTCGACTTCGAGGTCGATCAGAGCGGTCAGATCCCTCGTCATCGAGTGGTAAATTTTGTCGTCGAAAAGGGCTCAATCAGTTTCCATCATGCTCTACATTACACTTTGTCCTGGCTGCTGGAGTGCGGAAGGGGCTTGAGCAGTGCTCTGATGCGTGATATTCTATTGGATGCTGCTCAAACTGTGAATGAAAGCTACGTCTTCGATCCTATATTGAGCTCCGATGATTTGGTTCTCTCAATGTTTGATTATCCGCTCCGGGTTTGTGCCTGGCTAGCCCAAATGAAGGCGGGGATGTGGGTTCGCAATGGCCTTAGCCTTCGGCACCAGATGTCGCAATATCGTGGAGTGTCATCTCGGGATTTTGCTTATTATCGTGATATTTTCCTACTTCAAACGGCAATGGTCACCCTGGATCCTAGCAGGGTCCTCGCGTCTATCGCTGATCGGTTCGGAATGGTTGACTGGATGGCGAGAAATTACGTGCCTCGTACCGGTTACGAGGATTCCCAGATTGTGGACGTTGCTGAGGAGTTTGTGCATCTTCTGGTCATATTGCTTACGGACCGGACCTCTTTGACTGCCATCGATGACAGTGCCACTTTAACTGCTGAGAATATGAGGCGGGACATCGCCCACGTGCTGTGCTTTAAGGCCCTTTCGTTCTCTGACCTTTCTAGTCGGCTCAGCGACAAGCTGCTTGACTCGGACATGTTTCAGGGCGTCCTTGAGGAGGTCGCGCATTTCAGAGCTCCTGAGGGACTGAACGACACAGGAACTTTCGAGCTGAAACCCGAGTACATCGATCTGATAGATCCTTATAGTGCGCACTATACAAAGAACCAACGAGACGAAGCGGAGAGCATATACAGGGAGTGGATGGCAAAGAAAACTGGGAAGAAAGCATCGGATATCGTATTCGAACCTAGACTGCGACCCATTGCCTGGGGTGCCTTCTCTAACCTCCCATTATTCACACACACCCTACTGTTTGCTCAGATCGTACACCAGTGCCTCGACTATGTCGTGTCTTCTAAGGAGCGCACGCCAAATATCCCGGCCACGAGGATCGAAACGTTCCTCCATATGGTGCTCCACTTAATTTTGTCTGCAACCCTTGAAGACCACACGGCAGATAACCTTGGGGCAGCGGACCCAACGCATTCGTTTGTCTCCCATGCCCTTACGAAGGCGAGGATGACGCAGGTGGGGAACTTGACCATCGTTGGGCTGTTGGAAAAGATATCCTCTATGACCGAATTTGTCTCTAGCAGTTCAAAGATCCGTCACGTTTTGAAGCGGTTCTGGCAAAAGCATCCACGGGCTTACATGAGTGCAACTGCCTCTCTGACCTTCCCTTTTGACAGAGTTGACACGGCTTCCCCTACCGTCGACACCAGCGCCGAAAAGGATATTAGAAAGAAACAAGCCCTCGAAAGACAAGCGAAGGTCATGGCCCAATTCCAGCAGCAGCAGCAGAACTTTTTGAACAACCAAGGTGACATTGATTGGGGCGTGGAGGATTTCAGTGATCTGGAGTCTGAAGAGGAAGCCGTTGCTCCTGAGGCGAAGGTTTGGAAATATCCCAGCGGCCCCTGCATTCTTTGCCAGGAAGAAACCAACGATTCGAGATTCTACGGTACATTTGCTCTTGTGCAAGATAGTGGTATCCTAAGGCAAACTTGTATTCGGGATCCTGATTGGATCAGAGAGACGCTCAATACGCCATCCAGCCTTGATAAGTCTGCCGAACATTTACGTCCATTCGGAGTGGCAGGCGAGAACCGCACTACGGTTCGGAAGTTGGATTCTACCGGAGGAGAGGTTATCAGCGAGAAGATTGGACTCAGTAAAGGCTTCGACTCCAGACATACGGTGCGCGGGCCAGTTACTACCGGTTGTGGGCATATCATGCACTATTCGTGTTTCGAAGTCTACTATACCGCCACTCGGACAAGGCACACCCAGCAGATCGCGCGGCACCACCCAGAACACCTTGAACGCAATGAGTTTGTCTGTCCTCTTTGCAAAGCCCTGGGAAATTCATTTCTCCCGATCGCTTGGAAGGGCAAGGAAGTGTCATATCCTGGCGTCTTGGCCGTTTCTATGACTTTTGGCCAGTTTATTACTGATGGAGTTGGATCTGCGCTTGCAGAGCCACAGAACTATGCGATTCTCATGGAAGGCGACAAGCCGCAGCTACAACAGTATCAAGACGTGTTCATTGACTACCTTTCAAGATCGTTAGTCCCACCGTTGGCATCAAGAATAAGTCAGCTTTTGAACCAATATCTAGCATCCCCGTTCGCTCCAGCCTCGAGTTTCCGGCCGATTACGAGATTGATGCTTCCTGGGAATTTCCCAGGTTCCGATGATACACCGGCGTCGATGGGTACGCTTCAGGGAGAAAGCCCCATGGCGGAACTCCTGCAGATATATAAGCGACTCACGGGAACACTTGGACGAAATGGAGTACCATCTCTCTTCACCCATGCGTCGGAGGCGCTAAGTTCTGATGAATTGATCCAGTCCGATTCTTTGATCCGGAGCTTTGGATTTAGCATCGCAGCTGTGGAGATAGCCCAGCGAGGGGTCGAATCCGAGCCAGGTACGACTCTGCTGAACAAGATTCCGCAGCTGACGCTTACCCATCTTCGTGTATTGTCGGAGACGGCCTTGACATATTCCGCGATTGGATTTCTGCACAGCGTTGGTAGCTTGAAGACTCGATCCAGCCACGAGTTCCAAGAGATGCACCGCCAGAAGTTGTGTCAATTGTTTGTCGGCCATCCGAGTCTGGGAGGGACACCTCTTTTGGGTGATGCCCACAATATCGAGCCTTTACTTACGATGGATACGTTTGTATTTCTAGCCGAATGCTCACTCTCACTCCTCCCTGTTTTCAACGTCGAATTCCGACATCTCATTCAGTTATGCTACGTAGCAGAGATCGTCAAGGTTGCTGCCACGTATATCATGTGGCCTGCGGGGTTGAAAGAGGAGTTAGCGCAGCACGACGATGCTCATTACTTGCTGGATGTCGAATTGTCCGACGAGAACTACGGGTGCGCCAAGAATTTCTTCGATGCTGTCGTTGCAGAGCTAAGAGCAGCGGATTCGGTGAGACACGGCGAACCGCGCTCTGGTTACGTCAAGGACGGCGGGCAGTCGGCAACGCCGGGTGTCATCATAGCCTTGAGACGACTGATTTCCAGCTATGCTTTGGCATTCCTCCGGAAGATTGTCATCCTGCTCCATGCGCAACATGGCGTTGAGTTCCCCGACATCGGTTTTACGGAATTGGATATTTCGGAATTGGATCGTCTTACGGCTCTTTTGAAGCTGCCGGCACTGGATGAGATCTTTGCCTCGATTCACACTGCCTGGAGAAGCGGTAGCGTACTCGCCATGGTCATTTCGGGATGGATCTCCCACTGGTATACCTCTCGCTCCGGCAGTTATGCTGACGAGCAACGACTTGGTCTAAGCTTGCCTCACCCTGGGATTTTCGAACTTGTGGGTTTGCCGAAATACTACGACAGTTTGATAGAAGAGGCGAATCGGAGACGGTGTCCGAATTCGAAGAAGGAACTAACTGACCCGAGTATATGCCTCTTCTGCGGAGACATATTTTGCTCACAGGCTGTTTGCTGCACGGATAAGAGAAGAAACCTGGGTGGATGTAACCAGCATCTTCAGAAGTGCGTGCCTCCTTCTCATGTGCTTTTTGACCGATTTTTAAACATTATTAACTCGTTGCTTTTCCACAGGTGTGGCAAGAATGTCGGTCTGTTCATCAACATCCGCAAATGTGCAGTTCTGTACCTTCACAGAGGCAGTGGCTCGTGGCATTACGCACCGTATCTCGACCGCCATGGGGAAGTTGATCCGGGTCTTCGACGCAACCGCCAACTTATCTTAAATCAAAAACGGTATGATCGCCTCCTTCGAGATGTGTGGCTATCACATGGCATTCCAGCAACGATAAGTAGGAAGTTGGAGGCGGATATTAATAATGGAGGGTGGGAAACGATATGATTATCAAGAAGAGGCTTGCCGGCCGAGGCCGAAAGTAAGAGCAATACGTTTTAGAGTTGATAAGGTTCTGCGATTATTTGTTTTTGCACTTTATTTTCAGCGTTGCCCCGCCGTCGATAACCCCATCATTCGGAACGTGTTCATGTTTATAGTATTTCTGGTTTTCACTGCACCTCACTGGGATGGTCTATAACTGCGTCTTATTCTTGCGGTCCTTATTGTCCCGGATTGATTACCTGGATACTGCTCTGTGTACTAGCTACAAATTGCAATGAGGCCCAGTCGATCAGAGAGAATTGAGGCAGGATCAGATATTCCATATCTTCGTATATTGGCTGCCTTGCCCCTTGGTAGATTCAACTGGTGGTTCTCCACCAAGCCAGGAGTTCTATACGATAGTCCTAGCTACCAGCCTTCAAACAGCTAGGTTCCGGCGCGGATAGGTGGTCACTACGCTTCTTATTGATGGTCACGCCGGCGAGCGCACCGCTATTCGGAAGGCATTTCATGGCCCCGCTACTGGGGGGTGGGATCAGAAATCAAGGTTCTCTTTTCTATACCGCCACTTAGGGCGCATCATACGCCGCTGTTCCCCCCCCCCCCCCCCCCCCCCCCCCCAAAAAAAAAAAGATACATCCTCTGGCACCTCGCTCCAGCGTCAAAACATTCTCGCCGTACGATCTAGCTTCGAAACATATGAGTACGACAAGGGCAAATATGAATGTGAACTTGAGTGCTGATAGTGTGGTTGGAACTCAAAACACGCCAAATGCTCCAAATGCGTGAGGTTCTTAATGCCCTGTCTGCTCAGCTGGTATTATGATCTTGAGGCTGGGATACCAGATTGGCCATCATACATCCAGGATGAAGCCATTTTTGCCTGGATCCAGGCCCTTGATAGCTTGATTGGAGATATAAGTCGGCAAGGAATCGGAAATCTCAAAATGTTTCCTAGTGCAGAGTCTCAAGCAGCATTGGAAAGCATAGGAATAGCGGACTGGAATCCTGGTGTTGGTCTTTGACGCATGTAGCTGCTGAGCTGTTGGAGGGACGATGATTCCAGAGTCATAATCATACTCGTTGGAAGTCTCGTTTCTTCCTAAATGGAAAATCGTAATCAAAAGCGTAAGTCTGGAGCCAGTTTTGCTGAGAGTAAAGTACCTAGGTAGTCTACAGGCTGCCGTTGACCCCTTCTATACAAGAAGGCGCGTTAAGAAAATTAAGGTTTCCTAGCTCGCCAGTCTTCGAAAGGCTAGTGTGGCTAATTGATTATCGCAGAAACATGCTTGTCTTCTTCGTCTGGAATGTTATCAGCGCTCCAGAGAACTTACTCCTTTTCTGATTGTATCTCCTATTAGATTTATTTCACGATCAAGTTGATATGCGACCATTTACACCTTCTCGCCACCTCCCACGCTAGTCTTCATTCCGGCGACCTCAACCTCATCACTCCACGCAGATCTACCCCCACAAATCATGAATAACGAACAGTTTCGACGACTCCTTTTCAGCGAGACCCCTTCTGGACGGCCTTCTGAGAAGAGGGCAGAGAAAGCCGGAGCTGTAGCGGTTGGTCATGCAGGCGTGTCCAGGTCCCCGGGCACACCGGGCGGATTGCTAGGATCTCGGATGAGATCTAGCATTCCTATGACGCCGTGCGTATGGTCCCTGATAATATGGAACAATATAGACATATTCGGGTGTCTTGGGAGAGAGAGGGGAAAAAAAAAAAGATTACTAACACGAATATAGTCGCTCAGTCACAGGTGTCGATTTCGCGCGACAACTCGCCGAGCATCGTCGCGAACAGGCACTGTCCCAACAACCACCCTCGAAACGGTTCAAGTCATCGTCCGCACCGAAAGGAACGAAACTTCCCTCCGGATACCAGGATCGCGCCCAGCTGCGAAAGTCGCAGGATGACGAGGAGCGCGAAGCTGATATCGAGAGCCGGCTGAAGGCGCTTGAGGAAATGTATAAGCTTGGTCAGCTTGATCGGGAGACTCTGGAGAAGATTCGCTCCGAGCTTGGAGTCGGTGGCGACTTGAAAAAGACGCATATGGTTCAGGGCTTGGATTGGGAGTTGTTAAGACGGGTGAAGGCCGGGGAAGATGTGAATAAACCTATTGAGAAGGAGGAGGCACAAGACCAAGGCTCAGAAGGAGGGAGGGTCGAAGACATGGATGAGGAATTTGACCGTGTGCTCGATGAGAAGGAGAGAGAAGCTGTTTCTTCCGCTCCGACTGAAAAGAACGCAAAAAGGGGGAATATGGCGCCTCCGCCTGCACAGAAACGATCTAGGGACGAGATTTTACGACAGCTGAAGGCTAGTAGAGCTTCAGGCGCCGCTAATACTGCTGGCAGGCAGATGTCTCCTCCGGAAGAGTCTACGTTGGGATCCCGCTTTAAGAGGATTGGCGATTCCAAACCTGAGAAGAAGCGCTGGGTCGAGCAAGACGAGCATGGGAGACGAAGGGAGGTTCTACTTGTCACTGACGCAGAGGGTAAGACGAAAAGGAAAGTCAGGTCGCTGGACCCTCCCAGAGAGCTGAATGGAAGCGAAAACAAGGCTGGGTTGTTGGTACCTGATAAGGATGCAAAGCCGCTTGGTATGGATATACCAGCAGATCTTCTATCAAAAGCCCCCGCGCCTCCAGAGGAAGTAGAGGACGATATATTCGAGGGAGTTGGCGCAGACTATAATCCCCTCGCTGGCCTCGAGGATGATGAAGACTCATCAGATGAATCGGACGAGGGTGACGAGGGCACGCAAGAGCGACGACCTACCGAGAAAGCAGCCGTTGTCGATGACGACAAGCAGGCCTCAGCGGCGTCATTTGAACGCCGTAATTATTTCTCTACAACATCTACCGCAGCCGAGACGACAGAGCCACCGGACCGCTCTAATCCGCTCGCAACGGACCCAACCATTCTTGCTGCTTTGAAACGAGCCGCTGCCTTACGTCGAGCATCGCCGTCCGCTCCGAACGCTGAAGGCGAAGACAATGAAGACGTTAGTGCGGAGACGTTACTCCGCAGGAAGAAATTCCTCGAAGAAGCCCGGCGTCGTGAGGCTCAGGATGCAATGGACATGGACTTCGGGTTTGGGAGCAGCCGCATCGAAGACGAGGAGGATGACGAGACTCTTCTCTACGAGGGGCGTGGAGGCAGTAATAAGCGGAAGCGTGGTCCTAAGAAGAAGAAGGGCGACAAGGACAGCGCTGCAGACGTGTTACGAGTGATGGAATCCCGGAGGAAGCCGGCCGAGTAGGAGAGACAGGATGGTCAGTGCTACATAGTTTTACAAGGGCCCTGTTCCCGATTATTAGCGCCTACTTTAAATAAACAGCCTTATTATACTTTGTAAATACCTGGAAAGCTTGTTTCAGAAAGATATGGTTATTTGAAAATGACCACTAATTGTTTGTAGCATGGCGAACATTGGAGATATTGATAATGCCTTTGATTTCCTGACTAGGCGCACTCTGTATGCAGCTTTGTTAGGCAATAATGTATTTATCTCGCGGCTCATTCACATTTTCCTGAAAACTACAAGTTCGCGCTTATTGAAGAGACGACCTTGGCCTACCTCAGAAGCACCAATACCATCACAGCTTTTCGACAATCGAATGAAAGCAATATGTTGAGCTTTAATGAGTTGGATGGTGGAACTATGTCTGGCATGATTGCTATTGGGGTCACTCTGCTACAGCTATTCAGACCATTAGTCTTGGGACTACTGCAAAACAAGAATTCAACTGCTACAGTTACTGCAGTCACTTGGTGTATCCACTAGTTGGCTGTCTCTCTACTCAGCAGTAGCTGATATTAAGCAATGCAGGTTTGTTGTAGGCTATCCTCTAAATTCATCCTGGTGACCCTCGATCCTCTCTACGGACACTGCAGCAACCAGAGGTATACCATCATATCCCTCAATACGTTATCGATACATTCGAAAGTAGATTGGCCAGAATGAACAAGTCTGTATCGAGTATATTTGATATCCAATCCAGATATTACACCCCAGACACCGATTGATGATGATGATGCTGGGACTGAGATAATGCTCCACTTACGTAGTCAGTAGCTTCCGGCAGCTTGGGAGCATTCTGACGGGCAGTCGACTATGTGCCTGTTGAAGGTCTGGCTGTTGATACCGGGTTTTGCAATCACAGTGCACCTCCAGTACATCCCTACGGGAGTGCCTGGTAGGAAGACATCCTCTTCACTGAACTTGAATCATTGTGTATAGACCTAAATTTAACACTCAACTTCATGATTCCTGCGCTTACATCTCCATATAGTGTCGACGAAATGTCTAATCTGGTATTGACAGATCATGGAGGATTTACACATGCCACTACTACTGAACCTCCAGGTTGGTCGGCTAATGAGGTGTTGTTGCCAGACCTGCAGATGCGTGCCTACGCTGGAGCATGATTGGACAATGTGTCCCTTCCATCACATCTCATTTTTTTTAATAGTTATCACCGAAGTCGTAGATGTATGCAGCAATTTCAAAGATAGTAATGAGGTCATATTCCATTTTAAAATAACCATGAGCAACCTCGGTGGCTCCTTGAGCGGTCCCGAATCACGACGCCAAAAGCAGCCATACATCCGTCCATTACATGCACTTATTTCCAAGCCTAGTATAGTAGTACGCTGCTAAAGCAAAGACGAAAGGACTTCACTTCTAAACTAAAAGAATCGGAGGGAGAAAGGGAATAGCTTAGAAAAAAAAATTGAAAATCTTATCGAAGATATTCGATGAGCAGGAGTATAGACAGATGCTTTAGGTTGCTAATTGGGCCACTCTCAGCTGGATCTAACTGCTGAAGAGGTGACCGAGTAAATCCATGGAAGACTTTGACACTATGCGGATTTCAATTGGGCACTGAGCGTGTGATTTTTCAGTCGCCCAGGGATCCTTCATCCTGATAACAATCTTGCGAGTGTCCTTGCGCTCAGCAAGGTCAGCTGGAGGTGTACCCATGGATGGATGGATTCCTAAACATAGCAGTAGTTGAACGAGTATCAGAATGGCGTCGATCTAGAGTTGGCTTTTCTCCGACCATCATCACCAACTTCATTGGTCTTCCAATTGAGCCAAACGGTTGCTCGAATGAACCGTGGATTGTCATCGACATGTATGTATATTTAGACATGTATATCGGTGTTCACGGACGACAAGCTTTTGTCCCTGTCGATTTGTCCTCGATCTGCGCTTATTCTCGGCAAGCAGTACCATGGAAGCAAGCCGTTTTCCCTGCCTGCACGCCAATTATTGTCCTCCGTCGTGTTAATTATAGTAGAAAGCGGAAGGCATGGCGATGGCCGTCTTTACGAGCAGTGGACTTTCTTCCTGTCTTGCCAAATTTCTGAGAAAGACGAATTGGAACGATCCGAGTATCGTTGGCCATTCCCAAGGACGCCATTCACTGTCCCTGCCAGTGACTGCCATTGCGAGTCACCAGACGCGCCCTTCACTGTCTCCATGTTTGGGTCCGTCTCCTTCGTCTCGCTGGACGCTTTTTTCTCCCCCAGCTTAAGACCTCGCTCTTTCTGACCAACCTGCAGCGGTTCCAACCTCATCCTGCGTCCATGGGTCGTTCTCACAGTGCCTAATATGTCGAGTCTTTGGTTTCTGTCTGTCAAGGGGGGTCCAGCTGTTGCCAGCGTGGAATCCCAGGTATAAATTGCTGTCCCTCCCCCCCCTCGTCTCTCTCGATTTCTTCTTCCTTCACACCTCTCCTTCCTCTCCACCCTGCACTCCTTCCAACTTACTTCGTCCTTCCTCACACTCTTACCACCTCCTCATCTCATTTTCTGTCTTCTTCTTCCTCCCCTTCATCTAATATAGCTCATAACTGATTCAGTTCTTCTTGTGCCTTGTGTCGTTCTTCCCCGACGTCGACGATCCTGCCTCGCCGTTACTCTCCTTTCGACACTTCGACGCGTCCACGCATCCACACTTCAACATCAACGCGACACTCACTATCAAGGTAAGAGACAAATGCATCAGGCAATGCAACTGGATGCTGTGACCACCAAGGTTGTAAAGGTTCTCGCATTTTGGTTGCATGATAAGTCCCCCCCGTTTCCGGTTTTTGTTTTGCAGATTGGCTTGGGTTCGCCCGCAAGCTGCAGCTGTAGACAGAACCGTGTTCAATGCATCTCCTTACCAGCCCATCTCGAATTTGTGCTGAGGAGGGTGCGCCCTCAGGCTTCTAGGTTCCCGGTCGACACGACGCGAATGACTCGAACGATGCCGACGGCACGAAACTCTGCTAGCTCCTAAGACCAGGTAAGGTTTTCTCTTGTATCATTCTCCTGCCCCCATCCTGCGGGTTTAACACTTGGGCCCAACGGTTACTTGTTCCTGCGAGAAGGGATGGGGGGACCTGCCCAAGGAAGTGTGCTGCCGCTGTTGAGATATAAATCCTTACCAGACTCGTGCTGATAGAGGTGGTTCTTTGGATCCCAATACAGTTCCAGCGAATGCGCTCGCGCCTTTTTCTTTTTGTCCTACCAAAGCGAACTTCGAGGTAAGGTATTCTCTCACATCACTCCCTGTCTTGCGGGTTTAACACTTGGGCCAATATGGTTACTTGTTCCCGCGCGAAGAGACAGGACTCTCAAACGTTTATCCATCTGCCCATGGAAATTTTGGTCACCGTGGAGATGTAAACCCTTACCAGGCGCATGCTGAGAGTAGAATGCGGGGGGGTCGTGTGTTGCGTGCAGATTCCCAATCCGAACGACCGAACGGTATGTTTTCCTCAGGAGCGGCACTCAACGTCAAGCGAGGTAAGATGTTTCCTTTCTTATGGGAAGTTAGAATGTGAAATATAAACCCTTACGAGTTTCATGCTGACAGTGGACAGTTATGGGGAGTGGTCTGTCGGCCGAAGCTCTAGGCCCAAGCACGTAAGTTCTCTCGATTTCAAGGAGAGGGGATACCGAAGATCAGACAAGGTAAGGTATTTTGGTTCCTTACAGGGCAGTGTCTGGACCAGTGAAATGTAAAATCCTTACCGGCTTATGCTGATAGCGGGCATTTGGGGGTGGTTTTGTCCGGTGAAGACACAGATCCAAGCGCGCGAGATTTCCTATTTTCAACAAGAAGCATTCCGGAGTGCAAAAAAGGTAAGGTATTTTCTCTTCTTACAGGGCAGGTTGGGAATGTGAAATGTAAATCCTTACCGGCTTATGCTGATAGTGGGCATTTGGGGGTGGTTTTGTGCGGTGAAGGCACAGATCCAAGTACGCAAGACTTCCTATTTTCAACAAGAAGCATTCCGGAACGCAAAAAGGTAAGGTATTTTCTCTTCTTACAGGGCAGGTTGGGAACGCGAAATGTAAACCCTTACCAGACTATGTGCTGATGTAGAGGTTATGGTGGATGTTTGTGGTAGATGCTGGTTTTACTTCGCATACCGGATATGACTTCTCTCGCGTCAATCTAGAGAAGATCATGCAATTTTCCTTCGACAAGGGACAGGCTTGGGACAGTGAATTGTAGCCGCTGGCCATTTTCCATTTTCATAGCAATGCAGCGACGTGATCGGTCCCCTGTCTGGCCATGGACTCCATTATTATCCCACTACCCTCACTGCATCGACCAGCTGTTACTGATGAACCGGGTTTGGCTGTTTCCTGATAGTACACGATCGAAATCCGAATCGCCCGCGCCGTTGTTAAGCCCGCACGATGCGGCCACCGGAACGACTGACAGCCACGGACACGAAGACGAAGACGATGGTGGCTATCCCTTTTCTCCCACAGGTATGTTGTTCTCCACACACTTGGACTGTGGGTACACAGGCTGATGAGATATATCTCTATGCGTGGATGCGCTCCAATCTTGAGCGCCACCTTCGATTTCGTAGTTGCAAGACGCAATCAGCATCAGATCATTCGACAGTGTCCTGTGGATAGGTAAGTTATTTGTATTTCTCTCTATTCTTTTTGGTGACAGAATTCGAGCGATCTTGTATATTATGGGTATTGTATTCTTCTTGAGTAAATGACCGTTGGATAGCAAGATGGGCAGATTGAGGTAGCGGAGACGTACGATAATATGATAGTAATAGTCAATGGTAGAAGTCCCTTGAATCTCGAGTCTCCTTGGCTGGGTAACGATGTCAGAAACAATCGGTAACTTAGGTACCTTTGTAGTCAAGACAAACGGGAATGGATAACTCGGATTCTGCTACTCTGCAGTATCATGCGACAGGTACAGGAGATGAAGAACATCCCAATGCCTGGTGTTTTTCTGTGTGTGTTTCTAGCAGAATCCTGTTACAAGGCAGGGTTCCGTTAGACCTGCAAGAGGAACACGAGCTTAGAAAAGCGAGTTCAGTACCCCTCATTTTAGCCCAAGCAAGGGAGGAAATGACGTCTAGCAAAGACAAGATTCAGGAACTGTGTACTGCGGATCCAGTACAATAATGTCGGAGCCTTGACAGCCACACAGGGTTTACTCTCCCCGGTTGCCCAGGAAGCGATCTGAATCTGTTTATCGATCGAAGAGGACGATGGAACGACATCTTCCTTGATTCTGCTCGCCAGACGACGAAGAAATTAGCTTCCACGCCGTCGAAGGACCAACGCCCTGATCAGCAGCCGTCGAGGGCACTAATTAAGGTCCCGTCGAGCGATCTCTCGCATCCGCGGAGAGCCAAGAGTCCGCAGGAAATTACTAGACGTGAGAAATCGATCTATGGAGTGTTTGACTTCTTTTCATCGTGTTGGTCACAAAGTTGCAAAAAGGTCCCCTGGTCGACGGGACTCCGATAAAACATTGTTTACAGTCGCCAGATGCTGATGTCTCATATGATACAGGCTATTTGTTGGCCTCGACACTGAGAGAGTAGTCGACGCGTCAGCGTTACTGGCCACGGATCACTTCCCCGAAGGCACCCCCTGACGCAGGTTCTGGATTCAAGCAGAATCAACCCCTGATTATTATTGGTCCTGGCATCGGAGGACCCAGCAGCGTCTGGAACCCAGGCGCCAAGAAAGACGAACCGGAACAGTTCACCAACAGGCCATAAAGCAAAGTACAGCACAGGACGGGCCCCCTCCGAATACGGTTCAATAAATGCAGGGGAAACTGGGGCCGACGGGCCAATGGATTCGTGGTGCCTTGCACCCACTCCACCGCTGGAATGGTTCTCCCCTCAGATCCATGTGGCTTTTGCTAGTCGTTTCAGAAGCTCATAGATGGGGACAGTCTTTGAGAGAAAGTAGCAGGACCAAAGAAGAAAAAAACTCGGCTGGTGCCACATGGGAAAGCACGGTGGAGCGAAAGCGCCAGTGTGGGATCTGCCCATCGTTGCGGTCAAAGAATTAGCCGCTGAACCGGATGCCCGCCCATTTCCCAAGAGATATCAGCGCTGGCAAGTGTTGGCAAGTGTTGGCAAGTGTTGGCAAGTGCTGGCGGTTCTGGAGCGAAGATGTTTCGCCTTCACTCAGACGCTGTCTCACCAAACCAATGGATTCAATCCGCCCACGTCAATATCAGGCAAACCAAGGAATCCTAGGCGCGGAGACTCTCCATAATTATTAAACGGTCCAGGCAAGCGACAGAGCAATCCGGTTGGGCATCCCTCGATGACTCCCCAATAATAATCCGCGGAGAGTTGTGCGATGACATGGGCCGCATCCTGTCTGTCCGTGGATCCATCTGATCCATGTCACCTTGGTGTGGCGCCTATCGAGGCCAGGTTCTGCGTATATAGAGTCCTTGGAACCCATACTTCATTCCTGCTTCTTCCCTCTCTCCCTGCTTCACGTTTCTCTCTTTCTCAAAGTCAGTCCTTCTCTCAAACGATCGCAAGTCGATTGTATCTGTGCTGAGCACAGCAAGTCTTTCATTCCTTTCAACCAAGGTTCACTCATTCACCTCTACTCTCTCGCTCCTTCTTTTTAACTCAACAGCCCCTCCTCGGTTTGACTCCGGACTATACGTCAAAATCCACTTTCCTTTAACATCAAAGACGCAAACATGGTTTCCTTTACCAAACTTATCACCGCCGGCCTTCTGGCTACTTCAACCTTCGCGGCCCCTCTGAACCTCTTTCAGAAGCGTGGCTCCAGCAAGCGTGGTGCCGCTTACAATGACGCCTCCCTCGTCTCTGCTCTGACCGCCGGCGGCGCTGTCTCTTGGGCCTACGACTGGAACTTCAGCCCTGACGGCAATCTGCCTGAGGGTATCTCCTTCATCCCCATGCTCTGGGGCCAGAAGATGCTGGACGGCTGGGCGTCGGCCGTCGAGAGCGCCCTCTCGTCTGGCAGCAAGCAAATCTTCGGGTTCAACGAGCCCGATCTCGGCGCGCAGGCCAACTTGTCCCCGTCCGACGCGGCTGCCATGTTCAGGGAGAACATCACACCCTATGCAGACCGGGCAACCCTCGCGACCCCCGCTGTGACGAACGGAAACTCGCCCGACATGGGCCTTAACTGGATGTCCTCTTTCCTTGAATCCTGCAGCGATTGCAAGGCCAGCATCTTGGCCATCCACTGGTATGGCGATTCGGCAGACGACTTCAAGAGCCATGTCTCCGATGCGATTAACTTGGCTAAGAGTTCTGGGTTGCAGAGTGTGTGGATTACCGAATTCGCCCTGAACGATGCTACCCAGGCCGTCCCGTTTCTGATCGAGGTCCTGCCCTGGTTAGACGCCAACGAGGGCGTGGGTGGGTATGCCTATTTCTATGCCGCTAGTGGGTACCTCCTTGATGGAACCTCACTGAGTGCTAGTGGCAAGATCTATGCTGCCAGCTAAGTCTATTCAGCCACCTTTCGGATGTCAGTTCGTGCAGTATATATTACTCCTACATGATACCAATGCCATGTTCTCAAACGCATGGTACAAAGTCACTAAATTTTATTGAAAAAAAAAAAAAAAAAAAAATAGATACATAAATCTGGCAAAATTCCATTCCAAGATCAGCTCTGACTGAAAATTCATCATCAACGGAGTAGTGTGCTAATAGTAGTGGGGGCAGGACGTAGAAAGTGGAAGAGGAAGTAAATGGAGTACCCCTTGCCCCCCACAAGACGCCCAAAGTAAGGCACAAACTTTGACTGACACTACTGAAATACCCACACCGAACGTTGGGAACCGTTCGCCATTCAAGAAAAGAACGCGCTCTGGACCGCCAACTCCTGGGTGGACCTATGCCTGACGTGGACCGGTTTTGGCTGGTTGTCCAATGATGCTTGTCTCCGAGAACTGCAGGGCCACCACCGAGGTGGCGGTAGTATTTACTCAGCTTGTTCGGTAACTCTGATTCTAATCTGGCTCAGTCTCTGTTCTGGTTTATCCTGTAAAGCAAGGAACCAGTTAATTCCTGCTTCCGGCTAGTTTGCCTCCTTTTTTATTTACAGTCCCCAGTCCCACGTACTATCCACAGCGAAGAGACTTAAGTACCTGTTAAGAAAGGAACATGCCCTATTCCATGCTCATTATTCTATACCTGCTCACATGAGATATTATTCCTGTCTTTCTCTGCTATGGAGCGTGGTCTGGAAAAGCATGGTGGGCGGCAGAATCTGATAAAATTTCTAACAACGGGGTATTGGTATATGTTCTATATTAAAATTACCGGTGGCCACCTCTATCCGAATCAAAAGTCAATGTAGACCAATCTGTCTATAAACAAAAGGAAACCATCTCGGATCGAGAGAAATCCAAGCACGCCAAGGGATGCTGGGGGCTTTTCTTCTTCTTTTCTTTCTTTCTTTCTTTCCTCCTCTTTTTCTTTTTTTTTTCCTTTCTTTTTTTTTCCTCAGTGAAAACCTTCAAAATGCAAAACAAAAAAATATAGCTTGCTTGATCGCAAAATAGGTAGATTGGACAAATTGCCATCTCCTGCGATTCGCAAGAACGTGGCGGCTAGTTCACTTCTTTTTAGGGACACGAACGAGCCAGTATAGGAAGAGTGCGGCAAAGACATTGAACACGATATAGACCCACATGAGTCCAAAGTTCCTCCATCGGTCGCCATAGTTTGTCATGACCGAGGTTAGGAACTGAGACGAATTGGTAATGGCACAATACTGGCAGTCCTTGGTGGCATCCGGGTTGTATATAGCGCCACCGGCCACCTGCATAAATGGCGCCAAGTACTTCGCGCACGTTTGTCCAGAGGGGGGCTGGACTATGTTGAGCTCAATAGCTGAGCAGGTAACTTCCGTATTGGCCAGCCCCGCCGAGAGCATACCGCTGATGAGATATGTCAAGGGTGAGACACGGTACATGAAAATCCAGAACCCGGGGAAGGTAGCAGGTGTAGCGATCACACTGTTAAAAAAAGGGGGGGATTGTTAGCGATGAGTTTCAAATTAAAAAAAAATCTTCCCAATCTGAAAGGTTAACATACCCGCAAAATATCAGACACATGGCGAATAGAAGAAGGGCTAGAATAGCCCCGACCTCTGCACTCGGCACAGCAGCGACCATCATGGTTGTGTAAGTGCCACAGTGCATCAGGAACGACCAGATGAGAAGAAACATCAAGGCTCCGCGCTCTGACGTAGCATGAGTCGCCTCCGCATTTTTGTCCATCCCAATGAGATAGTAAAAGGGGATGAAAGTGATAAGGGCGGCAATCGTATTCCAAGGGATCTCCACGATGATATTGGACAGCATGAATGAATACCAGGCATACATTCTGGACGGGCGTTCGCGGGCTTCGTACAGCGTACGCTGCAGGATGAAGTTCGGCATGGTTTGATAGGCCAGGAAAGCAAAGATGACGAGAAGCATGAAAATAGCGAACATCTGGTGCTGAAGTCCCGTCACGGAGATCTTGGTCTGCAGAAACGAAAGACCGATGAACAGAGACTATCTTCAGTTAGCAAAACAACTCGGACAGAAAATCGTGTCGGGGGACCCTACCGTGCCCAGACAAAGCAAGAGTTTCGAGTAAATATACGAGGGTGTGCGCCAGTATTGTTCAAACACCCGCTTTGTGCAAAGCCACAATTGCACGGTGAAAGGTGCGGCATAAGTATTCGAACGGTCAGTGTCGTCCTCTGCCACCGCTGTAGGGTTCCTCAAGCGCTCAAGTTCCTGTAGGACTTCGTTGAATTCCGGGCTGGATTTCCAAGTCTCGGCCCAGTCGCGCGTGGTGACACTTCCAGGAGCGGCGCCAATGACTTTCAGCATCCATTCTGCTGGATTCTCCTCCTTCCCGCATGGCTCTCCACCGTATCTTTGAAAGTATTCAACCAGCGTCCGGGAGTTTGGACCAATATCACCAAAATATACTGTCTTACCACCGCGGGCCAGTAGGAGCAGGCGGTCAAATTGCTGGAACAAAACTGCGGAGGGCTGGTGGATAGTGCACAGGATTGCCTGTCCATGGTCACACAACTTGCGCAACAAGGCGGAGATCGACCACGCAGTTTGACTGTCCAGACCCGATGTCGGTTCGTCAAGAAAGAGGAGCAGATCTGGCTTTGCGGCCAACTCGACACCAATTGTGAGTCTCTTCCGTTGTTCGACATTGAGACCTTCTCCTGGAACGCCAACAACAGCATCCGCATACTGGTCCATCTCTAGAAGCGTGATGACTTCTTCAACGTATCTCAGCTTCTCCTCCTCGGGAACAGATGCCGGCTGTCGAAGTAGAGCACTGAAACGCAAAGCCTCCCTGATGGTGGTGGTACTAAGGTGAATGTCCTGTTGCTGGACGTAACCGACCTGTCGTTGGAAAGAGTCATCTCGTGGTTTTCCACTGATGGAAATGTCTCCAGAAATCACACCCATCGTTACCCGGTTCGCAAGCACATCCAGCAACGTAGTTTTCCCGGCCCCAGAGGCACCCATCAACGCTGTTAGCGTCCCTGGCTTGACCCATCCGTTGATATGGTCGCTTAGCCGACGCGGTTCTCCTTTGATGGTTATATCATAGCACAAATCGCTCCAATGAAGTATTTTCGTCTGCTTGGGAAGATTAATTTCCTTCTCGACCTTCGCGATCTCAGATTCGGTGCCTAATTTCGTCTGCGTGCTGCCGTCGTTGGATACTGGGAGTGCCTCCTCATCCTGTTTGCTGCGTAGTAGATTCATTGCCCTCTGTTGACTCCGCTGGAAGACAAGAATTTCCCCCTTCGAGACCACTCCAGGGAAGTACTCGGCACAGAGGAGGTACACAATCAAGAAGAAGACGATATAACCGACAAGAATACCCCAGTTCCTCCAGACATGTGAGTAGTAATATTCATAGCTGGCCGCAATGTACGCATCCCCGCTGACCGTGGGTGACCCTGGGACACTCCCAGCAACCGAACAAGTTCTTTCCAAGGCAGAGATGTTTTGGTAAGGAGGCCCTGATGGCACATAGCTCGCACAGGGAAACTCCCGCCCGTGGAATTCGTTGGCGACGACAGCTTCATATCCGTAAGCAAGCGGGTTGATATAGTTGATCCAACGCAACCACCCTTGCATGTTGCGAGTAGGCAGGACAAATCCTGTGTATATCACCAGGGAGATTACAAAAAGCGCGGATGGCGTCAGAGCCTGCTCAACGGTTCGAGTGCATTGTGCAATGGTGCGGAAAATCATCGACATTGTCAGCGTGGAGGTAAAGGAGAATAGGAGATAGATAAAAAAGTGCCCGGCATTTTGATAGAATTTGACCATGAAGTAAAGCGGTATGTTGAAGGCTATAGCGGACAGTATCTTGCTGGGAAGGTCGCAGAAGGTCGACGCCAATGCTTCGGAGAATGGATGGTAGAACGCATAGGCAGAATGCTTCTCAACAATGGCGCGTTGGTCGTATAACGAAAAGATCTATGTTGCTTATTAGCAGGGTTGCTCAGATAGCTTTTGTTCGGCTTTATTACTGACCTCAAGAGAGCTGTTCAGCGCATTGAACAGCAGAGCAAAAAACAACAGAATGCACCTGCTGTTGAAGCTCTCCGACGTATCGGAAAATTGAAAGAACACACTGCCGACGATGAGCGCGATGAACAGATTGCCACCAACGGTGACGATAAAGAACGACGGATCTCCTCGAAGACGTTGGAATCCTCTCCGGATACACAACATGACCTGTTGCGGGACAGAAATCGTGTACGGCGATTTTTGGGTCCTAGGTGAGAACATAGTCAGAAACCAGTGCGAGTGGATCGAACCACATGGACAAAACGACAGTGAGAAGCGCATCTGGGTATCTTACGTTAAAGGAGACTTCTCCGCCTGTTTCGAGTCCTGGAATCGTTGAATGCTAGGCTCCCCAATTTTATGCTCCTCTTCGTAAGCAGCAATGTCCTGCATTAGACGCTTTCTGTGGGTGCTGTCCTTCCACGCCCTTGCAAAGTCATCTGGCGTACGAGGAACGCGCATCTCAAACCCAGGCCGGACAACTCGCTCGGAGGGACTCGTGACTGAGGTCAGGAAGTCGGCAGTCGTCTGTCGGTCAGGGCAGCGGTAACCCAGGTCTATGAAGTACTGCCTGGCTTCATTGATGGGACCAAAATATATCTGGCGGCCTTCGTATAGGACCATGACTTTATCGAAGACCTGCAAATAGAAACAACAAACGTAAGCTCGATATCCAATGTCAACAGAGGAATTTTCAGTGACGGAAGATGTACCTCGTATGCTGCTTGGGAAGCCTGGTATAATGCAATTGCGGCGGCTGTCTCGAACATATCGACTCCAAGTTTGACGGTCTTGACGAATTCGACTGCGGTTGCACTGTCTAAACCTCGAGTACTGTTGTCCCAGCACTGGATCGAACTCTGGCTCAAAGCCACCTCAGCGATACTAACCCTTTTGCGTTCTCCACCACTCACGCCTCTGATATAGTCATTACCAACTCGTGTGTTAATTGTGTGGGAAAGGCCAAACACAGCCATGATCACATCGCGAACATGGGTCGCATAGAGCTCGCGTGATACTCCAGGAAGACGGTTGCATGGCGTTCTTGCTAATGCCGCGATCTGTAGCGTCTGGCCTACAGTCAACTGAGGGAAATGAACATCGGTCTCCGGTTGGTACATCGCATCACCACGGAATGGCCCATGCATCATATCTCGGGGTACGCCTGGAACGATGTCAGCACACTGTCCAGACGCTTTCTCCGAGAAATCTTTCTATATAGGACTTGGTTACCTTGAAAGTTGAACTCCGCAGCATCATCCAAGCGCAGACCGTTCAATTTCCCGCAAATGGTTTTCAAGAGTGTTGACACGCCACTGTGATGATATCCTGTTAGCAGGAAATCGAACGCCCGGAAAATTGGCTCATGCATACCTTCCCGGACGACCTAGAACGAGTAGCATCTCTCCGCTTTTTAAAAGTCCCTCATGACTGTGGAGAATCTGAACTTCCTGCTGGCGGTGGTTTACTAGATTGGAGACCAGGTCGGCTGCTTGAAGGACGACATTGGAGAATGTTTTCTGATAAGCCACAGGATTTCCCGATCCATACACGCTCAAGTTTCGGAACGCAACACCAGCACTGCGATTCGGATACCTCTCAGGATCCTGCTTGGTTAGATGAACGATGGCACTCGCCCAGGCCTTTGAATCGAACTGGCCTGAGTTGGGGTCAAGAGCAGGGTTATCAGTCGACGTGAACGGATTTTCAAGATCCCCGCCATGGCTGACATGGCCGGGATAGGTCGACGACGCATTGGTTAATATTCTAGCGAGGTTTGCAATTTGCCGCTGACCACTTTCTGAGATGGACGCTCCTCGTGTACTGTGCTCGTCCACGCCAGTGCTCCCATTGGAGTCGGCATAACCGAACGTTATTTCATCCGCGACAGAGTCGCCGGGGGTTTCTGGAGCCTTTTCAGTCATATCGGAGCGTCTCTGATCCACATGCACAACTGCTGGAGTTCTAGAAGAACGGACCAGAGGGAGGGAGAGCCGGAGCAACGACAGACGGGGGGCAGCAGAGAATGGCAAGAAGCCAAACTAGCTGTATACTAGACCAGAATAGTCCTATAAACAAGTAAAATACGTGGTGTCAGATATAGAATTGACCTACAAAGGGGGGGGGGGGTGTCGTTCTATAAGTAGATGGTCGGCAACCGAACGGACCGGGCAGAGAGGCGAGCGATAAACATGTGCTAGGGATACCGATGGCATCAAGAGGTCCGACAGCAAGATCTGCGCCTCATTCTCGGAGGGCCCGGGAACAGCAATTTCTTTGTGATCTTGTTCCTGAACCATAATAGCTGTCGACATGTGAAAATGTCTCGTTCTTGCGTCCGTGGTTAGGGTTTGTCATGGCGTTCTTCGGCGCCGAACCAGGATCGTCAGAACACGGTGGCCAATAAAACTCTGGTGCATTTCGCGCGGCGCATATATAAGCCGGATCTGAAGACGCATGGGTCGTCGCCAAACCAGGATCCCCGCCACGACATGGTGGCCAATAAGACGGTGGTGGGTTTCGGTCCTGGTATATATAATAAGCCGGAGCCGAAGACTCGCGGCTCGTCGCTCGCGCGCCGTTCACAACTAACTGCCTGACAACTGTCTACGACCTCCCTCCCATCGGAAATTGAGGCAGAAATAAGGCACGAAGCCGACTTCGCTGCGCTGCAGAAAGCTGGAACGACAAAATGACTGAATCCTTGCACAAGTCCTGCGACACCTGCAGGGCCAAAAAAATTCGTTGCAGTAAGATCGAGCTTCCCCCTCCCCAAAAGAACAACCCCACGCTGGCCAGCTGAGATCCCTCGTATGCTGAATTTTTTTGCGCGTAGCTTATCGTTCTAACTCAGCCTGTGAGTTTTGCGCCGTAAGCTTCTCTCTCTTCATCCAGAAGGTCGTGGTAAGCTGTGGAAGCTGACCCCTCCGGATAGGCACGGAACTTCCGCTGCGTCTTCAGCTATCTCAAACCGCCGAGAAAGCGAAAACGACTAGCATCGCAAGGTATGGGAACCACTGCGTACCTGGACAATCCCAGTACTGCTGCCTGACTGCTTATTCATCAAGAAACGCCTTCGGCACCGAACCCAGGATTTGCCACCCAAGCGCCGCCGCCATTCAATCCGCTGAATCCGGCCTCGCAGCGCCCAGCCGGCCATGACGTACATCTGTGGGACAGACGTACGGCGCCAGTCCAGCCGTCAGAGGTTAAAATTGGTGATTCTCTGGAATTCTATATAGACTTCCTGCTGGCCAATCGCACGTCGTCTGAGGCATTCCAGAGTGACCATCATGTTGATCAAGTAAGACTTCCGTGAAGAACGCAATAATATGGGAGGTTCTCGAGACTAAAAGAATCATTATTAGTTGACCACAATATTCGGTGCGTTGTTGCTTTGCTTTTTTGCTGACCGGTCGATGGAGGATCCGGTTCGTCCGCGACGTTACATGGACGCGTCTAATTTTACTCAGGCCCCAATCCCAATATCTCCTTCTTTCCGGCCAAGAGGGTCCAGTCGATCAGCAACAGGTTAGGCCATAACAGGCTAGAGAATCTTCTTGAAGAGATCCGCAGTATCGTCGCGGCCAAAATGAAAAACTCCAACTCCGTACCAGGAACCAACTTGCTGAAAGATAACGAGCGAGACTTGGAATCATCCCATGAAGCGGCGAACCGTGATGCGATCAACGCGCACATCAACGGTATGTTATTATTCAGAATTATCAGATTGTTTCCACATCGTTCAATTGACAGTTTCAAAGTGTACATGCAGTTGGTGCATCCGCAGTACCCATTTTTATGCTTGGACACCTTCCGGAGAAGGGCTTTCGCGCCTGACTTGGCTCGGGATCTAGCCACGGACAAGTCGTGGGCAGCACTTTACTATGCTATAGCTGCTGTTGGCTGTCAGCACAATGATGGGGGAAGCTTCGAGGTCGGGTGCGGCGCCGCCTGGCCCTTCTTTGAGAGATCAGCGTCGTATTTTCAGGACATTATTTTTTCGAAAGCGTCCCTGACGTCTGTCCATGTATGTGTACACTTTGTCTCATGGGCTAGGAGGCCAAGATTCCGCTTCGTTGATCTGACTATAAGCTGACACCGGTTGCTTTCTTTTCCAGGCGTTGATCGCAATGGTATGGAAATGTTTCATTTCGTAGTCCTGCGGTTCTTTAGCGACGACTCCATGCTAACCACTTATTCATAGGCCATATTTTGTCTGTCTGTTTCGGCTTTTCAGTTTCAATCGTTAATGTTATCGGAGGCGGCAATTATGTCTCAGAGTTTAGGCATTAACAGATCCAGCAGTCCACAAGAGAGCCATTTGCACCGCACTTTTTGGGTTCTATATTACCTGGAGAAGACAACCTGCTTTACGACAGGGAGGATCCCGGTGAGTTCATCGGACCCCGCCCAGCGCCAGTATAGCTCGGCCATTTATTGACCTACTTGTAGGTTCTGCAAGACTCGTTTATTAGCTGTCCTCTACCCGGCATAGAGGAGTCTACTTTCCCGGACTATGACTGGTTTTTCAGTTTCGTTAAATATTCTCGCCTCGTCTCCAGGATATATAGCAGTCTCTTCACCATCAGCGCAGTGCCCAGGCAGGCCACTGCTTACAACGCAACGGTCCAAGATCTTCGATCGCAGGTCGAAGCCTGGCGAATGTCAATTCCGTCGCGCTTTCGGCCGGGCGAACCTTTAAAACCTCGACTATTGCCCGAGCCCTTGGCAATTACTGTAGCGCTGCAGGCGCATTATTTCTATCTCAATGCGGTCCTTGCCCTCTCCTGGACTGTCCTCCATGGAGGCGGTGATGCATTGGCAGTCTCGCAGCACCTCGAATTAAAGAAAGATTTGATGCGCACTGCCCGGTCAGTTTTAGAACTGACATCTTATATGGAAGTTGCGCCATCGACTCCTGTCTGGTAAGAATCCCCGGTCCTTCCCATTGAGCAATCGCTCTCGTATACCCAACTACATTATGGACTGGATTTCATCGGTATGGAACTAACTCGGGATCGCTCTTTTTTTTTTTTTATTATTAGGCTCCTTGTCGTTATGCCACTTTCTGCTCTCATAATTCTATTCGACTTGGTCATCCATAACCCCAACCACCCAGAAACGAGCATTAGTTTGGCCCTGTTGGATATCGCTAGCGGCCACTTCAGCCGTCTGGAATTCGCCAGCCACGGAACACTCCCAGCATCTCTCATTTCCGAGTTCGCTCACATTGCAAGACAATATGTGTCTGATTTCCGTGCTTCCAGGGACCGACGAGAGGAGTCGCTCTCATCGAGCCAGAAGAGGGCCATGTCGAGGGAGTCGGCGAAACCCTGTCCCCCGCAAAGTTCTGATCCTACAATTCCTCCCACTGCCGACTTAAGACGATCAATAGAAGGATCCACGGGACCTTCTGCAAAGCCGCGGGGAACAGAAGCCCCATACCTGTCTCCTGGGATGGACACGCCGCCCGTAGGCGACTCAATCGCTACGACCCTGTCACCCGCTTTGACAATGCCCGATGACACTAGTACTCTCTTCTTGCCTATTATAGATGACCCAAGTTATCAACTTGAGCACCTCTTGGGCGTCGACTTGATGAATCTGTTCGACCCTGCCCATCCAATGGCGGGCGGCGAACTCGGTGCGTAACTGGGCCCGCCGCTGCCAGTCAACGCGCCAAACGATCTCAATAGCAGTCTTTTTTTTTTCGGGCGTTTATTTCACGTGTTTTTTCACATTCTAGATGTAATTATATGTTGCTTTATAGAAGATACCTCCCGGTTGTTCTGTGGGTGCAGTATGGCGCTTGGGACGGTAGTAATCTATGGCGGTGGTGGGTGGAATCATCAGGGAGGAGGCGCTAATTAGTATGCAGCTGGATCTAATCATTATGAAGCAGACCTCGGAGATATTTAACAAAATTAGTGAGACCCTTAGGTAATTCCCTAGCTAGGTACTATACCCCGACAAAAAAAGTTCGAACACCCAAAAAACGCGCTAGCATTAGTGGTTTCCTAATCAGGAAAGTTTGAAGCTGATCAAAATTCTAATATCTGAATACCCCACCCATTAACCGGAATGATTGCCTGCACGCAGTGAGACATTCTGTATAGATCTTCCCGCTACACTCTCATCAACAGCATGCCATGCGTCCTTAGCTGCCCCAATAAAGCGCCTTAAGGGGCCTCTTCTGTATCTGGAGCCCCTTGCCAGTTCTGGGTAGAACATCACGGAGGGGCATCCATCTAATTATCGCATTGCTTACGATCTAGAACATTAGAATAGAGTTTTGGTTCTTGTTAATTAGGAAAGTTGTACCACTAGCGTGTTTTGGGTTCGAGTTCGATCGTCGCCCAAGGTACCTAACTCCGTATCGTAATCCACCTCTGTATCACATGCAAAATGGCGCCTTTCAAGACCTCGATATCGCGACAACTGGTGGATGTAGAATAATAATGTCAGTGATCCGAAATATTTGAATTAGTCCTAAAAGAGTGGCTTTTTTTGACAAATTTTCAAAGTATCTTTTTCAGCTTTAAGTATAAAAATCTTGATAAAAAATACAAGGATTATAGCTGTAATTTATCTTACCTGAAGGAATTTTCTCTCTGTCCAATATATACAAATAAATACAAAGCTAGCATCTGCTAGACTCTTCGTTGTTGAGACATTAAGGTCTTACCTAGGTAGACAGTGCCGTTTTGTATGCAATACAGAGGTGATCGGCTCTCGCTGTATGGGTTACGTTAAGCAATAATGAACAATAGAATAACTCCAAGGTATGCCGGCTTAAATTAAAATGATAATGATACAGCCCGGTCCTTATGCAAATACATGGTTGCTCAGGGTATCCTTTCGAATGAAATAAGAAAAATATCCGGTCCCTGACAAATGTCATTTGACTGGTGGATGTCGTCAGTCACCTTCGTTGTCAACTCCGTCGTTACTGTCGTGTATCCGCTTTCAAGAACCGTTTATGGCGGGTTCTTCGTTCACGTTCGACAATTCTCCATTCGGAGTGTCAGCCACGCTGTTGACGCCGTTTGGTCGTATCGGAGTCAAATTTGTGGAGTCGCCGTTGATGACTGGTGCTGCCGCTGCCGCTATATGATCGCCGTTGGAAGCTTCTCCAGCAGCGATTTCTCCCGGCTTCTCACCTTCATCGGCGTCTTCCGCCTCCTCCCATACTCGCACTGTTCTATCCAAACTGCAGCTCGCCATGAGCCGCTTCCCACCCAGCGAACACGCATCGACGCCAAGCACCACATCCGTATGCCCTTCGATCGTCTGCAAAACCTTCTTGCTCACAACGTCCCAACAAACAACTAACCCGTCCTCGCTCCCACTCACTGCAAAGGCCTCCGGTAGCCCGCCAGGGGCACTGTAAACACCAAAACCGCCTGAAATGCTGAATTTTCGATTCGTATGCCCTTGGTACGTTTTTATACATCGCCCTTCGACGTAGTTCCAGAGACGGACGCAGTCATCGAGTGTCCACGCGAGCACGAACTTGCCATTTGGGGAGAACTTCACCGCCGTTACAGGCGGGTTGTCTTCGTGGACTAATGTCCTAAGGCATTGGCCCGTTGCCGTGTCCCATACGCGAATTAAGCCATCCAAGGCGCAGGAAACGATGAGTGTGCCGTCATGGACGACATCGACACCGGCCACCGGGTCCGAGTGCGCGGGGAGAGATCGCATAACCGTTGCAGATCGCACGTCCCAAAGGAATACTGCCTCGTCATAGGACCCGCTGACTAGCATATTACCCTTCGGTGAGAAGGCAATCTGGTAGACGTAGTTGTGGTGGCCGACGAACGGAACGGGATGCGCTTTGCCCTGGACAAAGAAAAGCCAAGGTCAGTCAGTCTGTTTCTGTTCCAGCGCTTTTCTTGTTAGCATGTAACAAATTGCGAGCACTCCTACCGTCAACACATTCCACAAACGGATTGTCTTGTCATCTGATCCCGACGCGATAATTGCACCGTCTGGACTCCAGGATATCGTGGAAACTCCGGCTAAATGGCCCTCAAATGTGTGGATAAGCTTCCCAGACTGTGTATCCCAGATTTTTATAGCCCCGTCGGCACCTGGACAGAGATAGGATGTGAGCGTCGGATGTCTTCAAGAACCAAACTTAGAAGCCTCTGTCCCAAGTAGATGTAACATACCTCCGCTAGCAAGCATTGACCCGTCGCGCGAGAATTGCACTGCTGAAACACCCCGCAGGTGACCCCGTAGCAGGAACTTCTCCCGGTAATTCAACCGGTCGGGCTTCGGCGGAGGAGGCGGGGTGACAGGTGTCTCAGCGGGAATAGGAGTCGGCTCTAAGAAATCCACATGGCCTTCTCGTCGCGATCGTTTCTCTTCATCATCTTCTTCCTCGTCGTAATCATCGTCGTGGTCGTACAGCTCTGCGCTCACCACAGAGCCGCTTCTGCGGCTGCTCCGCGACAAAGAACGACGACGGGCTCCGCGACCGTTCGCCTGGGGAGAAGATTGTCGCGCTCTCCGGCCCCAGTAGACATCGGCGTCGACAGCCAACTCATCGGAGCTCTCTGATTCACTGAAAGTCCGCGGACGAGTGTAGGATCGCTTAGGAGTGAAGACTGGTTTCTTGACAGTCCAACTGGACCTGCGACGCTCAGCCTCCTCGTGATCGGAGGTTGCGGCGAGTTCATCGGAGGAAGACTCTGCTGGGGAGCCGGTGTACCCATTGTCGAGACGACGGCGCTTGGAGGGATGACCAAAATCATCCATTCTCAAGTCAGGGAAACGAGTCTCGTCCAGGCTAAGTCTTCTCTCGGTGCTGCGTGGACAACATGCAACTTGAAGATCTGGGTGATCTTGACGTCCGCAAAGAGACGCGGAAAATGCGTCTTGTTGGCCAATGACGCAAGGGCGGTGAGAGTCGCTCGATCTGCCTTTCGTTAAGCTTCATTATTGACAACTCCCAAGGTTTCATCGACACTGACTTCGTGCATCTCAGTTCAGCTTGCAATTGCTCTGCTCTGCAGACATTCGTCTGCGCGGACTCCAATCCTCTTTCCCATTCTCGGTTTCCATCAGATTCCTCGTGCAGGAGAGGACAGGACATGGACTCCATCACACATGCCGCCTCTCCCTCCACCCCTCCTCCTCCGCCTACTCCGTCCCAGATCCGCATCCTGACGCTCAACTGCTGGGGTCTCAAATTCCTAGCCAAATACCGGCACGAACGTCTCTCAGAGATTGGCCGTCGATTGGCCCTTTCTGACCCTCCACCCGAGATCGTAGGACTGCAAGAATGCTGGACACAGCGGGACTACGAGAGCATCCGGGACCAAACAGCGCACATCCTCCCCTACGGGAAGTTCTACTTTGGCGGGATCTTTGGCGCCGGATTGGCGATTCTATCAAAATGGCCCATCGAGGAGAGCAATATGGTTGCCTATCCGCTGAACGGGCGCCCCACTGCTTTCTTCAGGGGGGACTGGTTCGTCGGGAAGGGCATGGCATGTGCGAGGATCCGATTCGGGCCCGGCGCACAAGACGTTGCAGAAGTATTCTGCACGCATCTTCATGCTCCCTACGAAAGGGAGCCGAATGATTCGTATATCTGTCATCGGACAGCACAGGCCTGGGAAATCAGCAAGCTCATGCGTGGTGCTGCCGAGCGCGGACACTTGGTTGTCGGATTAGGGGACTTTAACATGATTCCTTCTTCCTTTGCTCACCAGTTGATCCTCGCTCACAGCCCTGTAAAGGATGTCTGGCAGTCTCTACACCCAGACTCCTCGGTGGGAGCCGCTATAGATGCCACTGAGCAGAAACGGGGCCGTCCCGTGCCTACCGCACGCTTTAATATCGTCGAGAACGGTACAACCTGCGACTCGGCATTCAATTCCTGGCGCTGGTCGAAGGCCTTGCGAAAACGACTCGACAAGGGCGAAGATATCACGATTGCCGACGACATCCCTGACCCCCGTGCCAAGAGGCTTGATTACATCTTCGTCGGCGACGGCGGATACCCTCATTCTTCCTTCCCTAAGCACCGGTGGGCTGTCTCCGAAGCGAAGCTGTCTATGACAGAACGGCATCCTACCCTCCGCTGTTCCCTGAGCGATCATTTTGCTGTCGAAGCAGTCATAACCCGTGTTCCTGAGTCGGATGCAGATGCACCGGAAGAGAACAATAGCATTGCTCCCATCCGATCGTCCATGCCCACGGCGCTCACACCCGGAACTTACGATCTCATCCTCGACATGATCCACAAGTATGTACTCCGCGAGCGCAAACAGCGGCGCTGGCGTCTTGCCCACTTCGTCGTTTCCGTGTTCGTCTCCATCGGCTGCTTTGTCGGCGTCTGGTGGACCGGTCACCATTTGGCATATGTGGCGTTTATTCTGAATCTGGTCAGCACGTTGAGTTTCGGGGCTGGGATACTAGATGGGTTGATTGGGGGGTTCTTTGTTTCGAGTGAGCTGAGGGCCCTCAAGGAGTTCGAATGGGAGGTTAGGAACGCGAAGAGGATAGCAGAGAATTTAGCTGCCGCTGGGGTGAAGGAGGAGAAAATATCGGATGGTGATGCATGATATAGCTCCCATTGCTGGCGATGGTTCCGTTCATACATGCGTTAGCTTCTGCATAGATTGTGTCGTCATTACTATATAGTTACGCTACTCAATAATTATAATGTTTCATATGCTAGACGCACATAGGATGGATACGATTCTACGGTTTATGTGGAAGACATCCAGCTTCTCAAGTCACTTATAACTTCGTTCACAATCAAGACTGCCTAGAACTAGCATCAGGGCCGCAACTAGCATTCATTTCTAGATCCTCCACGGAGCGTTTTGATTTACTCAGCACTCTCGCGCTTGCGCTGGTCAATGATCTTCAGAGCCTCCTCGGCAGCCTTCACGCCACTGAGGGTCATGGCACCGAAAGTCGGGCCCATACGGTTCGAGCCGTCGATCTCAGACAGCTCCATGCCACCCATGATGAGACCCTTGGTGACCTCGCGAGTGTTCTTGACGATGGCATCCTCGGCGGTGTTCATGTCGAGACCGCGCATGCCTCCGAGCTTCTCGATCGTGTTCATGGACACGAGCCTCTTGGCCGAGAAGGCACCAAACGGGCCGTCGTGGCCAGTGGTGCTGATGACCAGAGGCGCGTTGATGGTGTTCGGGTCCATGCAGGAGTGGTCGTCGTGGTGCTGAGCGACCAAGGTCCAGTTCACGACCACACCGGCGATGGTGGGGGTACCAGACTCGGAGGGACGGGTGATCAGGTCCTCGACGGCGGTAGCGTTGAAGAGCTTGACGTTGGGGAAGGAGAGCACCTTGGACAAGAGCGTCGACGTGAAGAGGGCCGCGTGCTTGACCACGACGAAGGTCGGGTTAGCCGGGTCCTCTTCGTAAGGCACACCGAGGTCGTTCAGGAAGGCGTCCGCGGGCTTGCGCAGGACCATGGCAGAGAAGAGCTGGCCGCCGAGCCAGGCACCACCACCTAGGTACACACCAGTTAGTAGTTGAACTTTTGCACGCACGCGGGTTATTCCCCTGGTCCTACTTACCAGGTGAAACAGAGGCCTCAATAATGGCAATCTTGAGATCCGGGCGAGCCTTGCCAAGCACGTAGGCAGTGCTCAGACCACAGGAGCCGGCACCGATAATGACAATGTCGCTCTCAGCGTACTTGTCAAGGTCCTGGAAGTAGCGCCTGGTCATGGCGCGAGAGACCTGGCTCTCGCGGATCGGGGCGAACTTGAATTCATCCCACTTGTTGGCAAAGGTCTCGAGCAGCTTGTTCTCGGAGGCGTTGACGTTGACCGCAGGGATCTCCGAGGAGAGGACCTTAGTCTTCAGGGTGCTCACAGGCGCCTGAGCGGAGTCAAAAAGAGCAGCGGGCGGAGACATGGTGATGATAATTCAAGTGACTGCAATGGGTTAGCTTATTCTCGTCCATGCACAATCGGAGCTAGGATAGTTAGAAGGCATGATCCTTTCGCTGGAATTATCCAGATCAAGTTCTGGCCGTATAATCTCAGAACGGACCCAGAACAGCTGTTTGTTCTGGGAACGAACACCGGCACACGCCCAGAGTTTACCTGAGATACCTTGATCACTGAATGATAAGCCCAGCCAAAGCGTAGCCATGTCTTCCATCCTGAAAACAGAGGTGGGTATGATGTACTTCGGTTGGGGATTGGATATCTTCAGTGTTGGGTGTTAGTAGCGATCATTGTTCTAGGGTTATGGGATTCAAACCGTACGTCTTGTCTGCAAGCAAAATGCAACGTTGACGATATGTCCGGGAGGTACTAGTAGTAGGAAAGAGAAAAGCAAAAATGAGAGTAGAGGAAAAGGGAACAAAAAGGACCGAGGAGGGGGGATGTTTTTATAGGGCTTTCCGGGCACGGAGAAGGGGTGTTGTACAGGTTCGTCCTGTTACGCGATGATACCATACTGCCCGGCGGGAAACGGCGTGGGAACACCGTCATTACCATACGAACAGCAACCCCTCCGCCAGTCTGCCCCTCCTGCCCCTCCTTCATCGCGGTTGACACCGGTCCGACAAACTCCACCACTGTTGAATCCCTCGAACCAGCGCCAATTATGCTCTGCTGTCCCAGCTGGTGGGAGCTTCCTGGAGATAGGCATTCCGGCCAGCCCGTCATGGATCGAGTTACAGCTGCGAGTCTCTGGCTTTGAGGTCATGTTGACACCATGTATTTCGCTGGTTTGTCGATCACGGCTGCACTCCAAGCTCTCGACACGCCAATCACGCCGCCAGACCAATAGAATACGCGCTCAGATATCCATGGAACGGTCGGAAAGAATGTCTTGATGTCATTACGTTCTTCCCGATACCTACCTAGGTAGGTAGTGATAAGCGGGTTGCGAGAAGTCCACCAGCAGATGGAGATTTCGGCACACGCATGTCTGGCCCAACAAATTCATTGGTTCATGGTGCGTGGGAGCTGGGACTGCTCCTAGGGACTACAATTTGCGCCTGTCCAAAAGACAGCGAGGCGTTCGAGCTCCGATATAGGCTCTGGGCTGTAAAAAAGTATCACACAATGTCCACGCCCACTCGTACACCATAAACACCCTCTGAAGTGCTGATCCAGTTCTTTTTCTTCCCAACCTTCTCAATCTTTTCCCCGGTGTCCTGTAAGGAATCCCTCATCAGCTGTGTTGAAATTGTGTCCGTGTCATTCAGGATGACTTTCAAGTAGAGTATGTCCTCTCTTCCTTTCTTCTTGGTTACCACATCCCAACGTGTCTCTAACCGCGCACGCCAATTCGGTTCGGCAATCACGCCTGAAGGGTAGATATCTCCTATTAACGACGCTACTCGACCGAGGTATTGGCACCACCATGACTCCTGTGCAGTTAGTAGTTTGCGGAGACGGGATTGGAATGCGTCTTCGGCTCTTGCCAAGTCTCCCGGCCATCGTTCAGTGAGTATTAGTGCAAGAATAGCGCGGTCGACGTGTATAAGGCTGTTCGTTGAAGCCAGGATCCCGGTGGTTGTGCTATGGAGGGCGGCTGCCGACCGGGACTCTCGTGGTACGCGGGCATGGGCAAAGAGCAGGTTCGAAAGAGCCGTAAGGAGGTTCGAATTGAATGATTCCGGAGGGGTCTTGGATGAAACTAGTGACGATGCCTCTGGGAGTGCAGACCGTAGTAGATCCCTGATGGCGTCCCTAGAGGGCGGGGCGTATGGCGATGTAGCAACTAGTAGAGGATCTTGCGCCCGGATTTCCAGGGGAAGTCTGTCGAAAAGATAGCCTTCCCTTACACCTCCCTGGCAGAATTGGATATTCTTGATCACAGGCAAAGCACCCATGAGGACGTTGACAAGTAGCGCAATCGCGGGCATCTGGGATTCTCGCCGCTTTGAGACACCGAAGATCTTGACATTGATACTGGAAACGGCATCCAACGTTGAAGACGTGTTATAAAACTCCTCTCTGCTCGCCCTGAATCCGTTCACTATGGGGATCGGATAGTCGACTTTCGACTGGCTCATGAGGACATATCCCCAGCCCCTAAACCCGCCTCCGCAAAGGTACAGGTCAAACCCTCCCCGGAGCTCTGCAGCCTCTAGCAGACTCGATGGCACTTGTAGCTGCTCGTATGCGCGCTGAAAGTTGTCTCTCATCTCATCTCTCAACTCCTGTTCTGCCTCCGATTGTTTCCATCTCCCCTGCTCCTGTATCTGCTCCAGCCTCCTCGTCAAGGCTGCGGCGCCGTAAGGAAAGCTGAACGATCCCTGCGGACTCGTTTTGATGACGCCATCCTTCTCGACCATCCAAGTAATCTGAACGCTGCCGCCACCCATATCCATAACCAACCCGGCAACCGAGGTTGAGCTACTCGCAACTCCCATTGCACCTAGGCGCCCCTCATCTTCCTTAGATAGGATCCGGACTTCCCATCCGGTCTGGTCCTTGATTCGCTTGCGTAGATCCTCCGAATTGGGAGCCGTCCTTGTCGCTTCGGTTGCAAGCACAAACACATTTCCCGGAGGGACTCTGAAATCGGCACAAACCGTCTTGAAATGGGACAACTGCGCTACTACGTGCTGGATAATGGGATCAGGGATCGGTCCCTGAGGCGTCGCGGCGCCTGCACCTGCACTACCCGCCCCATCTTCAGCAGTAGAGGAGAACCGGGCGTCATAGAGAGATATGGCAGCTCGGTCCTGGTAAACTATGGGCATGATCCGAGCTGCATATGGGGACATGTCGGTGATGGAGAATCGGATGCCATTGCTGTGTCGAAGAACGTCAATCAACTGAAGATTCTAACTGCTTTCATCCAGCTCACCTTCCCATGTCCACAATCCCGTAGAGGTCAGGATTGTGAACGTTCCCAGTCGCAGCCATGGTCGCGGAAGCAAGCGTCGCAGTACTAAACAACCTCGGTACGAGCAGAAGTGATGATGCAGGCAAAGGCTAGTAGCGGAAGGATCAAGCAACAGGCGCAAATTCAATTCCTGCAGCTTTATGCAGCCGACAGTCCCACCGAGATATCCACGGCCGAGGGATAAAAGTCTTAACAGAGGTTTTACGTCTAACTTTTGGTGAATGAATTGATCACGAGCCTGATATGACTCCCTCGCCACTGAGTCACGTGGGCTGAAGATCTAGCCGAGAGAGTAATTACCGGCGATCCCACCTGCAGGCATTGAAGTTTGAATCCTGAAGGATTCGCCCTCCAAGACACTTGTCGTCGGCATACTGCAGACTGTGTTACATTCAGTATGACACCTTCACACCGATTCCTGCATGAGTTCCACCCGTCATAGAGTTTTCTATCGGTGGAATAAGCGCTAGCATCAAGAATAGGATACGGCCTCGAACCCCCGGATAAAAGAACCCGCCTCAAACCATGATTGCCTGTCGCCTCTCGTCATGCGTTCATCCACAAGGCATGAGCTGCTTCCTTGATCACTTCCACAACCCTCTCCGGCTGACTGAGCTGCGGCACATGCCCCGCGTTGCATCGCACAACGGTGCTACTGGCTAGGCTGGCGAATTGCTCCTGCAAAGACGCCGGTAGTGCCTTATCTCCGTCGCATATAAGATACACGCTTGGCACGGCTTTCCAGCCAGCGTACGTGATTGTCTTATTCCACCCCTGTGCAGGCTGCGGCTTGATCACCGCCAACCACTTGCTCTTCTCACCCTCGGAGAGATCGCTGAAAAGAGTCACCTCCGGCTGTTTGCAGTAACCTGCTCCACCCTACAGATAGACAGGGAGCATTAGCGGAGCATGGTACCTATAAAAGGTCTTGGGAGAAATGAATCTCACCTCAATAATCATCATCGGCGGCGTTGGATGTTCCATTCCCTCGGGAAGGAGTGCAGCGGTCAAGAACACGATACCGACTACACCACCGAGTGCACCCTGTTCCTCTCGATCTTTCTTGCTCAGACCCTCCATTGCTTCACTCCCAATGAATCCTCCGGCGGAATGTAGGACGAGGAGTACATCGCTGCCGCTGAAAACTATGCGCTCAAGGTGTTCGCGCACGGCGCCGATGTCGTCCTTCATGGTGGGATTTTCTGGTGAGATTTTGCCAGTGCTGGGAAGTTCGGCAGTCTCTGTAGTGAAGCCGTCCGCAGCCAGCAGGGAGGAGACAGTCCCATAGACCAATGGACCCTCCCAAAGACCAGGGACGAAGAGAATCGTGGGTTGCAATGCCATCGTGAGATAAGGTAAGACGCGCAGTATAGTTAGGATAACTTTGGAGTCAATTAAGTCGATTAACCTTCAAATGTTTACACCTTCTGCTAGAATGACAGTTGAGCCGAGCGGGGCGGGGGTTGAAGCTATTTTTTATGGTGCTGAACAAGCTCATTATCTGGCCTTAGGGTTGCTTATTGCTTACGCGCCAAGAGCACGGTCCTATGCTGTAGGTCTCAGCTTTGGCGATTGATCGTAAGCTTATACGTCATTCTACAGCTAACATAATTCAAGGGACTTCCTGGTAAGTTGAGAGATCTGATCAAGTCAAAAAATAACTGCGCCGGTAATGGACGGACTGTCAATCATCCCGACCCGCTTGATTCATTTGAATTGGTGAACGAGTTAAGCAAGCTTCAGCCTCAATAACTATCTCAGGTACAGACTAAACCTCAGTTTTTGCTTAGGCCAGAAGCTATGGACATTGGATATAATTGGAATAATCGTGCTTCGCCTTGCTCCAGACTGTATTTTCCAAACCGGTATTCCGTTCGGGTCTCGTGTTACAGTCGGAGTGTCAGCTTGACAATCCTCGCTGCCAACTTGCCTGCTATGAATCCAAGTCAATGCGTGAGCCCCATCATTCTCAAGAAGAGGGGTCTCTAGTAGAAGTCCTAAATGGTCACCAGGGGGATAATATCGAAAAGTGCAGCGGTCATACGTATTAGGGCCGATACAATTCATAGGACCGCCTCAATTCTTGCCGCAATGAAAATGTACCGGACTGTCAGGATTAGATTTGAGGAAGTAGAGATTAGTTCTGACTACCCTCCGTCGTCCTGAAGTTCCTAGATTTAGTCTGTTGCGACAAGTGGCGTTGTCTGTTCAATTCCCCCTTCCCTCAACCCACCAACGAGCCCATATAACCGTGCTGAACCACATCCTCCAGTTCAAAACAATAGTAGGAAAGACCTAGATCCTAATAGCAGGCAAGCGACTTTCATCTCACAGCTTCCTGGCCAAAGGCCTGGGAGGCGTCCATGCTGACTAATATTGGTACCAGCGATGGCCTGTGACACTGCCAATGACAGTCTCCAACGCTCTCCAAGCTGCTTTCAAGGTTGACTTGACGACGCCAAACGTCTGCTCTCTGGAAGTGTTTGCTGCTGGCCAAGTATTTGGCTATTTTGCGGCATATACTCCTACTTTCTTGGTAAGCCGCGAGAAATGACATGGACTTTCAGGCGTCTCCTGAATCGCAACTCGTCCGCACAGAAAGACGTAAGCTGTCTCAGATAAAATACTAGTAACATCCCTTCTATCGAGTACATTGCTCACTCGAGTCGACTAGAAGCCATCCCTGGAACCCCAAAATGCCCCGTCTCAGAACGGTGAGCTAGGACTGAAGTTATTATATGCGGCCGTCGATCCACAAATTGAGTACGGGCTCCGGATGGACACAACCCCCCATAATTTTTGCAGACAACTAACTGTTCTGTTCCTGTAGCATTATCGCTGTTCACGGTGCACATGCGCATCGAGAATGGTCATGGACGGCCGAGAATGGTGTTAACTGGCTTCGCGATCTGCTGCCAACCGATCTTCCGAACGCCATGATATATACATGGGGCTATGCCTCAGACCGGAATCAGTCTTTGGAAGATATCTCCAAGGAACTAGTTCGTGACATACAGGAAAGCAGAGCTATTGCAAATGTAGATACAAGAGTCCGGAATTTGTTGAGCTACTTGATTTTTTTGTGGAAAGAAAGAAGCTGACTCTAGGCTTGTCATGGTCAGGCAAAGGGACGTCCTATCATATTTATTGCCCACAGCTTAGGTGGCCTGATAGTTAAAAGTGTAAGTATATAAGTATAGATAACTGACGAATTATACATCAACTGGCTAACTGCGCTCACGTTCATATATAGGCTTTGCTACTCTCACACACTCTGAAAGATCTCAACGCAATCAAGCAGGCCACGTACGGAGTGTTTTTTGCAGGAACGCTTGAGCTAGGGCCTAGCACAAACGGACTGGAAGCCTTATTAGCGAGCAATCCCGGCGTGTCTCAAACGGCGTCGGGCGACCCTGTCGTCATGGAAGCGAAGCTTTCCCTCGAGATACTTAAAGAATACTCTCGAATTAGCGGCGACTTTAAAACGGTATATGTTCGCGAAGGCACCCAGGCCCAGTCAGTTCAGACATCTGCTCTAGAGGTGAGTAGACGGATGTGTTCCTAGCTTTGATTGTTTTTCCCCTTCTTTTGCTAAAACACTGTTCCGCAGACAAGAGCCAAAGAATGGTCTACTGAGCTGAAGAACGCGAATGCCGTGTCGGTTTCAACGAATGCTAGTCATGGCGGTATGATAAAGTTTACTTCATCCTCCGATGAAGGATACTTAATATTCGAAAAACTTCTTGTGATTATGGCGGGAGATGCTGCAGAAGAATTGCGCTTGGGCTGCTCGGGAAACCAAGGTCCTGGCTAACGATCTACGCTGCTGCCGCTAGTTGTATGATTAGTCCAGTTGCCCTTGTACGCTGTAGAACTGGCACGTTAGAAGCAACAAAATGGCAACCCCCACTTGCATGCATGACAACTCAAGCAGCAGAGGCACAAGTATCCAGCGGTCCAATCTGGCGGGATGTTACAGCCTGTGCGGAGCTGTCCAGTAGGGCACCGAGACGCAAAGAACTAACCTGAGCATTCTAATGCATCACAATTGTCCACATACTTATATTCTCCCAAGTAAAGGAAGAGCCTATGAAAATGGAACTTGTGTTCTCATATCTCCCAGACCCTTCGGTATGACTCGACCGAAATGGCATTCACATCCGGTCTGGGTACCGAGCCGGAAATGGTTACCTAAAAGAAAATATACATGTATCTATACATATAAAGATACCCGCGGGGAACAACGAGGTGCTCTTATATCTTGTCCGTCTCCTCTGCCATTGCCCATACATATCCGTACAGATATCCTCGCCTTCGCCATAGATAAAATGGAAGTCGGCATCATTGGCTCTGGAATCATTGGCCTTTCAACGGCGCATGCATTGGCGACCGATGGGTACAAGGTCACGATCGTCGCGCGCGAGCTACCCGGCGATGAATCACTAAACTGGGCCAGTCCATGGTGCGTGCAACATGCAAAGTGCATATATTCTTGTCCGGTTGCAGTTGACTGATCCGATAATGGCAGGGCTGGAGCGGGCATCTTGCCGCATCCCGACACGGCGGGCGAAGGGCTCCAGACGGAGGCGTTCAAGTATTATTGGGCTTTGGCTCATCGGGACCCGACGAGCGGTGTTCAGGTTAATAGTTTCTTTCCTTTCTGGACACAAAAAAAAATACCATGGCTGACAAGTAAGTTAGACAGTCGACGTAACTGAGTACTACGACGACCGCGACAACGACTCAAGCATCTGGTACAAAAAGCTGGCTCCGTACTATCGGCGCATTCCCGCGGAAAAGCTCCCAGCAGGAGCCCGGGTGGGATTCACCTACAAATCCATGACGGTCAACCCGATGTACTACCTCCCCTGGATTAAGAAGGAGCTGGACACGCTGGGCGTGCGCTTCATCCGCGCGGAGGTCCACTCAATCGAAGAAGCGCAGCAACTCATCCAGCCCAACACGGGCATCATCGTCAATGCCTCGGGGCTCGGCGCCCTAGACATCGCGGGGGACAAACAGGTCGTTGCTGTACGCGGCCAGACCATGATGGTCGAAAGCGACTCGCATGAGCTGGTCATGTTCCAGGGCTCGCACTACACGTATGCCATTCCTCGCATGTATACGGGATGCGTGGTCATTGGTGGCGTCTCCCAGGAAGGCAGTCTTGACCCGTCAGTCGACCAGGGAACACGCTCGGATATTCTGAGACGGATCAATTCAGTCATCCCTGACACTTTTCAGTCTGTGGACCTGAAAACACACGTTGCGAAGGATATTGTCGGCTTCCGGCCCGGAAGGAAGGGAGGGTACCGGCTGGAACGGGAGGAAAGTGTCGTGCATGCTTATGGGTTCGGAAGTTTGGGATATACCTACAGCTATGGGGTTGGCTTGCGGGTTCGTGATTTGGTGGATGGGATTGTGGGCGAGAAGAAGGCTCAGAGGGCTAGTAAGCTGTGATTGCATGCGCATGGAGAGCTTCTGCTGTCCGTAGAGACTCTGTGCTCACCGATTGGCAATGTAGCCATGATGAAGTCGACTTATACTGATTCGCGAAAACACAGAGGGCAAATATCCCCTCCAAGGAGGACGCTGTTTTCGACTAACCAATTGATTCCTCGACAAGGGGCCAAATAGCAGCGACATCTGACCCGGGTTTGACGCGGGTAGAGAACCATTGACTAACTAAACTCCAGGATTTCCTCATCAGGGCGGTCCTCAGCCACTCCAGCTAATGAGACGTAGAGAATTGTTTAATTTCCTGCTGCATTTCGCTCTTATTCCCTGCTGTTCGGTCACCGGCCAAGTAATCGAAAGCCCTAGCTCTCTTGATCCTACTCCAGACTCACTTGCAGACGCTACCCCAAAGGCCACCCTGCGTCACCTCCTTCCCTGTAATACAACCCCCCCGCATAGCATACCATCTCAACCGATACTTATCAACTTGGATGTTCTGGTCTCATTCCCCAGGAGGCCAGACTTAGCTGACAGCGAACTTGGAACGAGCACGAAGGTTCGCTCCAAAGAAATACAGGACGTACATCCCGATCTGTTTGACAAGTAAGTGTTAGGTTAAGTTAAGCTTTCCTCGCATCTCCCATCTAGCAGAAACATTAAGAGAAGTAAGAATTATGTTATGCACTTACAATCCCGAGTACACTCAACCCCGCTAACAAGCTCACCCCCCTAGCAACACCAAGGTTGTCAAACATCGGGGTAGAGAACAGGACGGAGGCGCAGGCGAGCAGGGACCGGAACGCATCATTAGCTGCGAACAGCGACGCAGAATAACGCGGATACGACATGGGGATGTATAAGAAGATGCACTGGCTGGTGATGAAGCCGGATGCTGAGTAGAAGACGATTCCGATTACACTGACAATCCAGGGGATCAATTTTCTTGATGTCCAGGCTGTAAAATTGGTACGTGTTAGAGTTACGAGACTAGCAGAACCCAGCCAGTGACCAAAATGGGGACGTACCGAATAGAAATAGACCAATTGTAGTGAAAAATGTCGAGACCAAGGCAGGAATCAAGCAATGTTCCTGTGGACGGGGCCCATTTTTCTTGAAATCTGGCGCCACATAGAGGCTCAGGTAGGCAAGATAGATGACCATAGCAATCAGGCAGGCAACGATAATGCAAACGAAAACGGTTGCTGTCTGTTCGTCACTGAATCCGTAGATGGGGTATACCCTGGGGAAGGCCTCGAAGAAGGAGTAGAAAATGCCGTATGTCACTGCCGTATACACATTGGTGAAGAAAATAGCAGGATCCTTTATGGTGATTTCCATTGGTTTGATCAGCGAGTCAACCACAATTGCGCCAAAACTCAGGTGGCGACGGCGGATTTCTGATTCAGAGTAGATATTGGGATTTTTGGTTATTTTGCGGAGCCGCCGTGCTCGACGCAAGAGGATATTGTCTGCTGAGGTCTCGGGCAGAAAGAAGAACATGGCCACGAATATAGGAGCACTCAGCCACAGAATCTCCCAGAGGGACCAATGCCAGCTGTTTCGTGTTAGCATATGAGTCGCATCTGAGTCTACATTGGCAATTGAACTAACTCTTTGCGATTCACAGCGTATGCAGACAGCAGGGGCCCAAGGGCAGGGCCACAGTAAGCGGCTGCCACCCAGGCAGTGAGAAGCACAGGCATTAGCATAATTGGGTACTTGAAATGGTCAGTATATGACTATCGCTATCGCCATGCCTAGTCCCGGCTAGATTCAAGGTCAAGGTGAATTACCATGTCTTGCAGCGAGGCACCCCCAGACGCCAGGCACGGACTTCCAAAAAACCCTTGGAGAAAACGCAGCACTAAGAGACCACCGAGATTGTCAACCAAGGCTGTTGGGATGGATAGAATTACGTAGATGAAAAAGGTGGTGATGTAGGGAATGTTGCGCCCTAGCGGCGGCACCTCGCTCAACGGAGACCACAGAAGTGGACCCAGTCCATCTACAGAAGTGCTCGTTAGCTCTATCCATATGTCATGTCACTTCTCTGTAAGGCTGGACATGTCTTACAAGCTGCGACGTATAGAGCCAAACCAAGAGAAGCTTCGGTGTACGAGACGCCAAGGTGTGCCATGATTTGTCTGCGCAAGCGGTCAGCTGTAGGAGCAGTAGAGATATCGAGAAGCTACAAGCCGTACTTCTCACTTGGCATATAGATAGACGACCCGGTATAAACAGCGAACGTGTACAGACTGCCATGAACAGGGTTAGCCAACGCGCCTGAAAGTCCGCAAATCTTGACCATACCATATCTGGAGAGTGGCCAAGCTCTTCTTGAGCCCAGACCAATTCTGAGGATTCTCCGGATCTTCCGTATTGTACCAGTTCACGATTATATGACCGCTCTCGATACGTGGGGATTGAATAGACAGGATTTGTGTCTTCTCGATGGTGGCTCGGGCCTCGAGGTCATGATCCTCCCCACTCGCACTTATTTGAGTCCGCGAGCTGACAGGTGACGAGTCTGTACTGAACGAGCTCCTAGCTGCCTCGATGACTATTGACTTTTGAATATTCTTGACTAACTCTAGATCGGTAGTCGTTGACGGCGATTCGCACCAGTCGGGAGGCACAAAACCCGGAAGTTCTTCGGGATAGAGCAAGACGCGGTTACCGGAGATCCAGCGTAGGAGCTGGCCAAATGGTGCATCCCGGATGGTCTCCATGTTCACAGCTTGTAAAAGTAACGAATTGTCGCCTGACAAGAAGAGAGTGGCATGGGTTTGGACTGAGAGAAGGAGGGAGGCAGTGGTTATGAATAGTCATGCTCTCGGAAGGCAAGGCATAGAGAACGCCTAACCTATCTTGTAAGAAGCCAAAGCGCCTGTCTGCTTATGACAACAGATTGCTAAATTTGAAACGATGCTCAGTCCTTCTTTGTTGTTCACGAAGACCTGAAGGGGTCATTGTCGAGTCTGGCACGGCTATGCCTGCGTGATGGAATCACAACGCATAGTATAAAATAGACATCGTTAGACACCGCGAATGACGGCCATTGGCCGCATACAGATATTGCACTAGCATAGTCCCTGATGAAGAAAGTCCCACTAAGTCCAAGAGATGTCACGGAATCAGGAGAACAACAAGGCCACCCCGTCCCGTCACTGTGCGGCCGTACGAACCCGGCCATTTTAATTTCTTCGAGCCCTGCTCCGTTGGGTCTGCAGTATTATAGTCTGCCACCTGACATCATACAGACGCCTATTATTAGTTAGCATAGCTGCTTCTTTGTTCGGATTGCATGCCAATCGGCAGCGTCCAGAGGTAGCGAGTCAACAAAGAAAAGCTCACTGACTACCCCGGTGGTGGCTGTTTTGGCCGTTTTCGCCGATCGCTATCAAAACAAAAGAGAGTCAAGCTGCACATGGGAAGGGGGACCGGATAGTGAACATCTGCGGAATGTCCAGACCCTTCTCATAGTCAACTTTGTCGCTCGGTTCCAGGAGATCCATGCGTATACTAGGTAGTCTCCCTTGCCAATATCAGGCCAGAACAGGCTAGCCATGCCGAAAGCGAGTGTCCAAATTTTCCGTAGATTAATATGAACCCTAGCTAAAAGGCCTCCGGCAGGAGAAAAACACGCACTTTGTTCACGGATTCCAGCGCCACATGTGTTATAACGGATAGTTAGATCCGTAGGAGTCCAAGAAACTGTAAGAATGTCGCAAGACGTGTAGAAGTGCGAAAAGCCTGGTTACAGAGGCTTTAGAGCCTCGATATCGTTTTCCAAAAACCCGAGGGACAATATCATGTTTCAGATGGCACGATGGTCTCGGCTGGAGACCGGCTATAGGTATACAACAACCGCCCGAACATCCATCCACTAGGGTCTGGCACCTAATAGGTTGGTTGAGGTAAAAGTCCAGGTAGTATTAAGTAACCAAACAATTAACAATTTGCGTGTTTGGCAGACCTGCTTCTCAGTGCCGTGGGCGGCAATCCACTAGGCATTCTCCCGTAGTTCCATTAATCCGGAATAAAGTAGGAGCATAAAGACCACTCTGAGACATAGCGGAAACAATAAACGAATCGAGAATCCAATCTGCCCGAGATTAGAAACTATTTTAGCACTCGACAAAGACAGACTGACATAACACTACCCACTACTCCCTCCAAACGATAATTCCCTCTTCATAGAGTCCCGCCACGATCCCTATCTTGCGATCCACATCTCTCATTGCCGTGCAGCTCGTCGCATATTCCCCCTCGGTAGCATAAAGGGTCTTTAGCCCGGAATCGGCACTCCACTCAGCCACCCAGCTAGGAGCAGTATCTGTACTATGGCACTTTTCCATATTGCGGACATCGTCGTTAATGCACTGGAACCGAGCCCTTCTCATTCCATCTAATGAGGGGGCAAACGGGTGCCCTGCAATTAGCAAGACGCCTCTTTTATCTACGGACAGATTGTCGGGCATGAAGGGGAGGTCGATCACGATGTCTCCTTGGAGCGTGCGGTCGGATTTGATGGTGTAGATTTGTACGTTTGGACCGCTTGTTGACGCTACTGCGAGCGTCGAGGAGTTGAAGAGCGTCACGCCGTTCGCGAATGGGATCCGGGCGACGGTGTGAACTGATTTAGAGACACTATCTTCGGCTGAGAGGTTCAGGTAGACGAGGGAGCCTTTTGGGAATGCGGCATAGGTTTCAAGCTTTGACAGCCATAGATGTTCCCTGGCGAGAAAATAGTGGTCGTTTGTAACATACAGTTCGCGCTCGTTTAGTGCGGCAATCGAGTTGGGCGATCGGATCAATGGACTAGTGATGGTCCTCTTATGTTTTGCAACGGGCTGAGCCGACTCAAGGTCCAAAGCGAATACCTCAATCCGCGACCCTTCACAGTGGTGGTTGACGACAAAGAGCGTAGAGCTGGGTCTATGATACTCAATTCCCAGCGGACGAAACCAGTCTGCTCCCGGTAAGTCAACCAGTTTAATAGGTGTGACTTCTTCAGAATCCGGAAGTGCGGATCCACCATATCTGTACAGCAGCAGCTCGCCAGGTGGAAGCGAAGATAAATCGGACGTGAAAGTCCCCATGACCGTGTTCCAGAGGTCCCTTCCAGGATCGCAACTGAGAATGGCCACCGCATCCTCTTCGACCATCAGGCCATCTTCGCAGTTTCTGATCCGATCCGCGAACTCAATAGAGTAGTCGGTCCACGTCCGGATTTCTGTGATCTTACCTGGTCGGTTCGCGAAGAGGACCGATAGCGCCTGCACGCGAGAAGAAAGATAAGGATAGATTGCTGAGAGGATAATGACACCCTGGACTGTTAGCTAGGTAGTCATGTACAGTGGAAGTTACAGGAAAATAGCTTAGCAGGCAGGGAGTGAGTGACAGCTCTGACGTGTCTTACAAGTGCTGACTTCAGAAGAGCTGAGGGAGGCGCCATGACAGCTGGATTTTTGAGCTTCACAATATTAAAGAGAACTTGAAGTAAACACTCGAAACCTATTCTCGAGAATGGATAATTGATTCTACTCCGAGCATGAGCGGTAAAATCCGTCTTCCGACTCTTGCGGGGTGATGCTCCACAGGGTTCTTCCAAGACAACTCGACGTCGAAGCTGACGCCCTCGGCTGCGTCAGCTGAGGCGCAATTTGGCTGGCTCTCTATATATTCATTTCCATTTGTTGATTCACGGAGACACAGTGACGTATATTGGAAGTACGGTATCTTACCCTTTCTCAGAACAGCCCAGAACTCCTCCCCGCACGAGCTGCAACTTTAACCAGTCGTTCCGAGCTCGGCAACTAATTATCCGCTACGTTTCAGGTTGATGATGTACTGTCCATCGGCAGGTTTCGTGCAATGTGTCAACGAAATCGCCGTCGGGGTTAATAAGCACTGTTCCTCTACCATGGAGAATGAGATGTTCCAGAGTATCAGGTCCGTTGCCTAGGGTCGAATGGTCCCTAGTCCGGACTCCATATGCTTAGAAGCGGGCGTAACCCTTGCATGCCCAGAGTCTGGTCGGTGTGGAGAGAGACTGAGTTACATAATGAATTCCTATGCGGGGTCTGCATTATATGATCCCCACACTCTGGTCATTCTGTGGGTTACACGGACTCCGCATGGGGCAGTGGAAGAATTTCTATCGAATCACTATTGGGCGTATTATCGTAAATAAGGTCTACTTACTCCACTCCATTTGCATCTCATGTAAATGAAGTGTATAGCACAAGCCACCAGCTTTCGTGGCAGCCATATCTCCTACCAGCCTGTTCCAAACGCCTTCAGTTTAGGTGTCAGATCCTTGGCGAGCAAACGGTGAAACTCGACCGACGGATGATACGGGTCGTGCCAGAGACACCCGTCCAAGCCGACGCAAATGTTGTCCCGGAGACCGTAGTCGACCGGGTTGTCTAGGATGTTGCTCATGAAGCTATGGGTATCGTATAAGATAACAGTGACCTGGCCAAGTGGATTTCAATCAGTAAGGAAGGAAATTCTCAGCATCGGTGATCCTGATTCTACGGGACATCAATTGGGTTACTCACATCTGAATACTTTCGTTTGAACTCCTCGATATTACGAGACAGCTGCTCGTTGAAGATGTTGATGAAGTCGGTGAAGATTTCCGGGGAGCCAAACATGTGGGTAATCTGTGGGGATCTGCCGGTCGGTGGAACAGAAAGGAACAGGAAGTTCCTGGCACCATCGCGGTAGAGATCTTCAACGTCCTTGAAATAGTCGCTCATGATGGCAAAGGACACGTTGTGCGGATCCTCCCGCAACCATGTATTCCCGATGCTTTGTCGCGCAAGCCGGCGTTAGCGATCATTGAGACGAGCAGCCATAGGGAGTCAGGGTAAGTGGCATACTCGTTGATTCCGACCCAAAAGGCAAAGACACTGTTCTGATCGGTCCATGGAGTCGAGTTGACATAGATACCTTCAAACCCCAGCTTCACCTGGTTGTTCAGGTCCATCAGGGGGGCGTTGCCCACGTCGACGAAAGAATTGTTGACGAAAGCATTCGGGGTCGCAAAGTTGTAGGTTAAGATAAGGCTCGAATTCGTCTGGGCGGTAAGGTAGCAGACCCAGTTGAAGCCTCCGCTGGATGTGGCATTTCCTGTAGATTACGACAAGTATGAACATCTCGATATCGCTACACGGAAGTCAGAGGGTTGGGTTTGACGCACCAATTTCGGGATTACCCAGTGGATTTTGCACGGACGGTTGGGAGAGGAAGAAATCGAAAGCGGTAGTTGAGTAGGAGTCCCCGCTGGATCAAAAGACGGCCGTTTAGTAAATGGTTTAATAGTAGACGCATGACATCATACAGCTTACGGTCGGAAGAACGCACAAGACAAAAAGGAATGCAGGCTCCGAAGAGTCGGGCTCTGTCAACAGAGGTAAATCCAATAGCCGGTCAGTCCCAACGGATGCGAATAACACCCAGAGCAGGAGGACCAACACCGCAGATCCCCCGGCCAGATAGTACCAGAAGGACCGCCGGCTAGGAAGATGCATGGCGAGCGACAGTTGGACGAGGCATGAAGAGGAGCAGTCGGCAGGCCAGCAACACTTAACTAAAATAAACACGAACAGGCTCATTTTTTCGGCCTTTGTCCCAGTCGAAGATGCCATGTTGTATCTGCCAGGTTTCAGAGCTAAGCAAGCAGAAGCCAAGCTTGCTTATCCTCGCGCCAATCCTTCTCGCACGTGGAGCGATATATCGAGTGTGCAATTTGGTGCACTGACTGCAGAGTGCAGCCTTTGTATCGCAGAGAATCTACTAGCGATACGAGCTCGTACTGTAGCCTCTCTACCTAGGTACTAGTTAGTAGGCTTCGCTCGAATACTGGCCCGGGGGGTGTGATGGGTTTCCGATTTGGGAAAGGCGCGCCCTTCCAAGGTTGGTTATCTTTTAACTCTGCTTGCGTGCTCAAGAATAGTAACTTGCCCCTTGCTCGGCCCCCTCTTTCTGACAGGTCGTGCTTTCGAGTTCCTCTCCTCGCAGTTACGCTTAATCTGGCAGGTTCGCTGTTCCTTTGTTGATTTTATATTGTGACAGCAAAGTCCTTTTTGTGAGGGCGGCACCATCAATCCTATGATCCCCGGGCACTTCGTATATTAAGCTCCACTCAAAGACAAGGATTCCGCCAACATTACCCGTGGTTGGATGGCAGGTCCAAACCCAGTTTCCGTGCCGCAGAACTCAATCCATTGTACTGGTACACTAAATCTGGATGCACTATCTACCATTGACTCTATCTTGGAGCAAAAGCAGGTTTATTGAAATACGAACGACAAAGGGCTCTCTGTATTTGGTTCCAGATCTCTTGGCCAAATGCTGCTAGCGTCTGGAATTCAGAAAAATTCAGCTCTTGACTCAACATGGCAGCATCTTGCTCGCCAAAAATAATTAAAGTGAAGAAATTTCAACACAGCATCATGTATGCCGCCACCAACTGTCCCGTTGCTGAGTAATTTTGGAATTTTCGATGGTTATGTTGAGCAGGATTAGGCTCTATCACTGTCAAAGACGTCGCTTTCTTGCTGCAGGTGATTTCGCGGGATGTTTTCATTCACACTTGGAGCTACAATAATGAGTTACTCATCGATGCCAGCTATAATAAGACATGTTATACTTCTCATTTTGTGAAGAGGTTTCTTGAGGCTGCAAAGGGTAATACTCCTCTTGAGTTCTACCTGATGGAAGTAACTTGCCTTGCAAAATACGGAGGAGGAAGTAGGCCAATATCTCATTTTTAAAACTGTTGTCTGGAGGAGTGGCTTCTGAATTGGAATGGGATGGAAGGTTACAAGGAAAAGGGCAGTAGGTATCGTGCACTTCTGACTTATACTTGTCATAAGACGACAGGTTAAAGATCCCGCATCCTTGTAGGGTTCAGAGAGGAGCAACAGCCGTCAAGCAACGGAACACACCGGTTGAATTAGGCTCTACATGATTCGCTCTGAATTCTGCTATGTAGAGGAAGATGACGCCATTATGCACATCTCAGGTTCACATCGAAAGTAGACCCTGCCCTAAGGACCGCCTCGGAGCTGGCTTTTGCCTGGGATGGAGACGGGGGCAAGAGCTGGCAGGTTCAATCTGCTGCTTCTTGCAGGCCTACAGAATCTGCAATCAGTCCCTGCAGGCAAACCCTGCATTGTGGCACAATGTGTTAAAGTTTTCAGGGAAAATCAAAGTTAGCATATCTCCGAACTCTTTAAACCCAGTGATTTCAGATGTTCCCATTTGTTACTATGTTGGATAAACCAAATGATATCAGTTGCCTTAGAATGCTATGGTCAACCGCCAGGCAATCCAATGATGACAAATTGTACTGACCACAGTGGTGTCTTGAAATGTGCTACTCGCAAAGAAGGCTTCAGGCTGGTTCTAGAAAAACTGTGATTTGTAAGGTCCACCATCATGTGGGGCTAGATAGTCCAACTGGAGTTGTTCTCAGTGTAGCTTGTCATCTGAAAGATCGAAGCTCTTTGTGTGATTGGTGACGGAAGCAAGATAAGAGCAGGCAGAATCTGATGATCGCACTGTGTCCATAGCACTTTGTCAACAGCACTTGTCAGTAGCGCTTGGTGATAACGCTGCCCGAGTAATCAAGCCTTGTAAGAAGAATGCTTCTATCGCGGACCCACTAACGAAGGAATATCCGTGACTGTCAGCATCACCTCATGCAGCAGCACCGCTGGCAAATAGCGGACAGCCCGGAGACGGAGACCAGGCGCACCACTGGATACCACTGGATACCACTGGGTCCTTGGCTGTCAGGCTTATCAGCCACGGCACCAACCAGGACCACCACACCTGGATAGCAACCCTACCTATCTCTATCTCCCAGCGCAATCCCTGCCCAGCCTCACGACATGCAATGTAACGTCGCCCCGGTATGCCTTATCGCGCACTGTTCGTATAGCCTCCTTAGCCTGCGCCGATGGCGCACACTCCCTGTCGCTCTACTCAAGCCCGCGTCAGCGCCACTTGCATCCGAGTGGTCCTCTTGGCCATATCTATCGCCCGCCTTTCCTCATTGACTTCCTCACTTTCTTAACTTCGCTTCTTTCCGTGTTCTACGGACGCCACAAGTCTTGTTTCCTCCCCCTTTGCTGCCTCTGCTCTATCTCCCTGTGGTCTTCTCTGACGGCGCCCCCGTATTCTCTGCCACCATGTCCACCGAGGCTCCTGGCGTCTTCGCGCCTGAAACCGAGTCGCTGGAACAAGCACAGAAGAAGGAGAATCCCAACGATTCCGCGCCCGGACCCGAACACGATGATCCCTTCGGAAGTGAGGAGTTCGCTGAGGTCAAGTACAAGACCATGGCCTGGTGGTGAGTGTGCTATATCTCTTGGGATCACAATGACTGCAAGAATGCGGTCACGTTCGAGAGTGGGTTGCTAATATACGTTGTTTGCGTGTCAGGCAAGCTGGAATGAGTGCGTGGCCCAGATCCCGCTTCCCAGGTCCCTTGGCGCCAGGGCGTGAATGAACCTCATAATTAGATCCAGGCTAGCTAACCGCGGCCCGTTTCTCCCAGTCATGATTGCCGAGACCATATCCTTGGGTATCTTATCTCTTCCGTCGGCCTTAGCAACGCTTGGCATTGTTGGGTGAGTGGAAGCCTCCCGATTAAGGCAGATAATAGAACAATAGGACGGGCAGGATTCTAACTGGTCCGTTTTTAGTGGTGAAATCTTGATTATAGGGCTCGGTGTCGTGGCTACCTACACTGGATACACGCTGGGGCAGTTCAAGCTCCGGTATCCCCATGTCCACAGCATGGCGGATGCCGGCGAGATCCTGTTCGGCCCGTTTGGCCGGGAGGTGCTCGGGACTGCTCAGTTGCTGTTCCTGATCTTTACCATGGGTAGTCATATCTTGACCTTCTCCAAAATGCTGAACACTGTCAGTAACCATGGCACCTGTACCATTGTCTTCGGTGTTGTCGGTATGATCTTATCTATTATCTTGACCCTGCCGAGAACCCTCAAAAAGGTCTCGTGGATGTCAATTACCTGTGAGCTCTCCCATCTGTCTCATCCTTGATGATGCGCCGTGCCCTGTGGTCTTGGCGATTCGCGACTGACCAGCTGAATTCGTGTTCCTGTGATCACCTACTTCAGCCTTCATTAGTATCTTCAGTGCTGTCATGATTACCATGATTTCGGTTGGAGTTGAACGACCTGGAAGCGGTCATGTTGATGCAACTACATCCACGAATCTCTACCATGGGTTCCTTGCAGTCACTGATATCGTCTTTGCATATGGTAAGTGAATGCACTCTTTCAAGGCTTTCACGTTTCGGGTGAGAATTTTCGAGAAACAAGATTGGACTCTTACTGGGTTGCCTTGTAAACAGCCGGCCACGTTGCGTTCTTCGGCTTCATTTCGGAGATGAAAATCCCTGAAGACTATCCCAAGACGCTCTATCTGCTGCAAATCGTCGATACGACCATGTATGCCGTGTCCGCCGTCGTCATCTATCGCTATGCTGGTGTGGACGTCGCATCACCCGCCCTAGGATCAGCAGGACACATCATGAGCAAGGTTGCCTACGGCATTGCCATCCCAACTGTATGCGGTACTAGCACCGTCTTCGCCGTTGTCACTCTGGCTAATCTAAGTGCTTCTAGATCGTCATCGCCGGTGTCATTAACGGGCATGTGGCGTGTAAATACATTTACGTTCGCCTGTTCCGCAATACAAGTCATATGGGCAGTCGCAGCTTTTTCTCAATCGGAATCTGGGTGCTCATCGCCGTGGTTCTGTGGGTCATTGCCTGGATTATCGCCGAGGCTATCCCTGTCTTTAACAACCTGTTGAGTTTGATCACTGCTCTCTTCGCCAGTTGGTTTACCTGTAAGTCATCTGTCCTGTATCCGATCCTGGCCAGTGGTTCCGTTCAAATAGTTGACCACCACTCTAGATGGATTGAGTGGTATTTTTTGGCTCTTCCTCAACCGGGGACAGTGGTTCTCGTCGCCGCGAAAGGTATTCCTCACGATTGTCAACATTCTTGTTTTTGGCATCGGTGCATGTCTGGTAAGTTTGCCCTTCCTACATGAACTTCTTTCTTTTTTAAAATGGTTCACTCACTCTTGCAGTGCGGTCTTGGTCTATACGTCTCCGGAAAGGCCATCCACGACGACAGCTCCGGTTCCAGCTTCTCGTGCGCCAACAATGCCAATGCTTGATTTGGGGGTAGCCCCTCCCCGGAGTCAATTGGCTCTGTCATTGCGTAAAGGCGACGACTGACTGGCACGCTCGTTTTCTTAGATGGCGAAAGTGTACGATAGTAGAGGAGGTAAAATATAGCTGGTTAGAAAACGGTGCATATAGAGGAAAATCGCATAAGGGTCTTGGGATGAATCTAGAAGTCATGAACATCTATACCACATCTATATCATTGTAACTCATTCTTCGGCTCCTACAGTACATCCACGCTGTAATTTGGTATACTCTTGGCTTCAGACATGATCAATTGATATATTCGGGCAAAATACTAATAAGATCATTAATCCCAATAGCGCCACAACCTACGACTAATCCAATCGCTCCTCATCTCTCTTCTTCAAGTGACTCTCCTTAAATTTAAGCTGAGGGTGAACAACATCGCGCAGAAACCCCCGAAACTCACTATACTACAGATGGTTCGGAAGGGAAAGCAATGCAGACATTTGCATGTGTATACAAGGTAAGTTTACAAGGCTATGTGAATCATAGTAGAAATCTGCAGGTGCAGTGAGAAAGAAGGCTCATCTCATTTGGGGTGTGGGAATGCCTCCCATCCGTCTAGATAGAGAATTTAGCGCGAAAATCTGTAGTGGCCCGAATTTTCTTCTAGGTGGGCCGAGCTGATATTATTATTACCCGCATCTAGATCAGGCAGAACCGGGCAGAACCTCAGATCTGCAGCTGCTCCAACGGGTAGACCGGCCAAGCACAAGAACGAGTCGCCAAGATCAACAATCTTAATCAGGGGTCGATCCGAAATAATGATGAATGGTGACTGAGGGACCTCAGGAAGTCGCCGCCGAGAAACAATCGGCGGTCACCTGACACAAGAAACTCAGATCGCGCTTGCATTTTTTCTGGGCCGCTCATAGAATCGCTCTGCTGGGCCGATACATGACTGCACTGACTGTCAAATGTGCTCGACATGGCCAAGTTTGTCACCATACCCAAGAGTTCCACACAGGAATCCTGTGATTCGGACATACATGAAAACACTCCTCCTGACAGGCATATCACGCTTCCTTTAACCCGGCCTGCTTCAGATGAGCAGCGTCAGCCGTCAGTTGGGTCCTCTGTGGAGAACGTTATCCAGACGTTCAAGGACCTCCAAAACCACCATTACCCAGTCACCCACGACGGACACAAAACGATCCATTTACACCCGGACAACTACATACAATTGCGGAAAGCACTAGAGTGCGACCCGCCACTTCGGGACTACATCAGCGACAAAATTCGGTACGTCTCGTGCTATTGATACCCCCTTCGCACTTCACAGCTGACAGGCACAGGTGGGACTATGATCCAAAAGCAGCGCTTCTTGTTGTTCGCATGGCAACAACGGTGCACGATTTTTTCGCTACCTTTGTTGCAGGCGAGATATGTGAACAACTCAAGTGCATTTCGAGTGGCGGAAGTGCCGCGAGTGACTTTGCAGGACAAGTCAGTAATGGGGCTTCATCTCGTATATTCTTGAAGGAAGACGATTCCGATGGAAAGCCGACTGTGTCAAAGATCTTTCCACAACATGCGCCGGACGCGCAATTTCAGTACCCTGGTACAGTCTATCCTGGTATAGTGCTGGAAGTTTCTTATTCACAAAGTGCAAAGGATTTGCGGAAGCTAGCTCAGGATTATATTTTATACTCGAACGGCGATATCAAGGTAGTTATTGGCTTCGACATCGATTACGCTGAAACAAAAGAATCAACCGTGTCTTTGTGGCGCGCTTCTTACGCTCATCAAGAAGGAGAGGAATTTGATTGGTTGGATGTACAGGAAGAAATTAAATCCCAGGTAAGGCAAGGCACCCTTGTTGAACATTGAGAAGGAAGGCTAAACTACGAAGCCATTTCGAGCTCAGGATGGATCCTATGTGAACCAAACACAGCGTATACGCTTAGATCTGAGTGACTTTGCACCGGACAATGTGTCAGCAAACTATCATGGAATACAACTGGATATTAGTTACGTGAAACTGGCCGATTTTCTCAGTCGTGCCGAGAAAATTCACCGAGCGAGGGAATTAAGCCCTGGTATCAAATCCGATCGGAAGACAAGAAAGCGAAGACTATCATCATCTTTTGCTGAAGAGATAAAACCTGAGGATGAGGCTAAGCATTGCTTTCGGGAGGAAAAGGAAGCAGAGCGCTCAGCTGCAAATGACCCTGATTTTAGCTCACCGTGAAAGAGAAGGAAGTAGCTGGTCGGTGATCATACCGACGGAGGAGGATCAGACGACAGTCATGCTGACCCCCCTGGAGCTATCGCAGTGTAGGAGTCTCTCATCTTCCTGTCTCTGATACTCTGCTGCCTACGGAGCGAGTCCCTTGAACCTGGTGAGCTGCGTTTGATTGATAAAGGGTTGGCCATCCAAATACCACCGGTGTCTCGTCTTGCTGCCTCAGGAGGTGATAAGGGCTTCGGCCGGGTACAAAAAGCTTCAGCGCTAGTCCACGTTACGGGATAAATGTATATCATAGAAGTCGTCAGGTTGCGAGTACCTACCTAATTGGCCTACCCCTTTGCCTCCTAATCAACCATGTTAAAGTTGTCAGTTCGTCCACAGGAATAATAATGTCAAGCTGTTGACTTAGAGATGGCGTGATCTCATTGCCTTCCGTAGCTAACTCCGTACTAGCTCCGCCTACCCCTTTTCCTAATTTGGTTAACCCCGCATTCAAGTCGTCACAGGCCACGGAAAGGGAGCATTCCAAATGCGGCTAGTGCCATCCTTCACATGGATCTTGAGGGGCACATAGTAGGTCCTCTCCGGCCACTCCTCGTCATCATTGGGAACAAGTATCGAGTATGGATAACCAAGACGGCGTCTCTTTCTACAATTTGCCCAAAAAAAGCGCAGGTCATGAGAAAGCTCTGCTGATCGTCTTCTTGGCCAGTTTGGGCGAGCCTGGCGACAGGAATCTCACTCAGCACTTCCGGCAGCTGCTCTCGGACGATGTCAATATCCAGACATGGCGTCCATCAAACTCCGTGCTACGGTCTGTTGCTAGACAAGGATCTCATCGCGATGCGGTGGCTAATATCTACGCTGTCGCGATTCTGGCATACCGTGCAGGTTGGCACGGCTTTGTCGTGGCAGATGAGTTGACATCGCGTCAACTCCACGGCACTGTACGTGTTGGCGAAAGCCCGATTATTTCAGTCGTCGCGGTCGCTGTTAGACGGACGGATACAGCGTTGTCGTTGTCCTCTTCAGATTTCCAGACCAACGAAGACGAAGTTCGCGTCACTATCAAGCGCGTGACTGGTACTGAAGAGGACAAGGTGCCGCTACTTGAACTGCTGCAGAGCTTGAAGGCATCTCTCACGCCCGTGGGAGACTTGTACTGGGAAGAGGCTCCGTTTTATTATCAAATGGGACTGCAGCTCCATGATCCGGATCGTCCGGTTTTCACGGCGGACTCAACGACGCAACTGGGATACGAAGAAGCCACGACGGCCGCGACTGCTGCTTTGTTGAGGCACACTCCTCTGCCAGCAGAAGTGGCCATTGATATCGCCTCTTATGCTGAAGAGCACGGAGGGGAAATTGACGAAATGCCTTCGTGGCTGAATAACTCTAGCCAAGATCTGTATATCGTGCTCCTGTTCCGTGCCACGACAGAAGAGCTCGACCATTTGCATTCAACGATATGGCAGGCCGTTCACACCGTGTTCCGGGAACATTATCCGGACAATTCTCAGGTACCGACTGTCCGCTTGATTCCGTGGAGGCCTGATCGTGTCGCGACTCGACGTGACTTGCTCCGCATTGAGAATAACTATCGGGCGCAAATGCAAAATCAGAATATGCATTTCCTCCTGAATCCTGTCACGGACGGTAATATCCACTCTACCAATTTTGGGAGCATATATCATGACCCGAGTAAGCCGTCTTTCGTATCAAAGCAAACATTGAGCGGCGTCGTCGAATTCCTGAAGTTTGGGTGGTCTCGGTCCGCAGTCTTGAAGCCCATGTATCCTTTTGAGAAGCCTTTTTACGTCGACCGACCGCTCTGGATGCCTTCAGATTCGAGGGTGGATGCCATACCGGTATTCTATCTCACGAATAGTCTCACCCCCGAACAGGACGAAGCAATTCGAGACGAGCTGACTTCGACAAATGGGTTCGAGGACGACAAGGTGTGTTGCTTTGTGCCGTGGAAGACTGGTGAAGATGGCCGAGTCGATGGCACTCTGGAAGACATCTGGGAGATCTTCTGGACCGTCTCCACATATGACGGGCCGCAGTATAACGAGCTATTCTTCATTGACGAAGAGTCCGGAATCAACCAGACAGTTATCATGGTTTACCCGGACTATTATTTCGGGGAGGACGAGCATGGAATATTGAAGCACACCCTTTACCCGCACGTCAAGGGCATCCTTCACGGTCGAATCCCTTGTGTAGATGCACATGATGCCGCTACTAATCTTAGCATTGCCAACATGGACTTCGAGGATTTCACAGATGCTTCTAAGTTTCCAAGACCGGGCTGGCCAGGGCATGGGATATTGCATAACGAATCGGAGTCCGAAGCCGACTCGGACCTGGACGATGACATCGAAAGCAATGATGGCGACGACGATGAATGAGATGAGCATGATGAGCATCGTGTATCCATGGAAGTGATACTGTGACTGCAATTCAAAGCGCGGAAATACACACTACAATCTCTGCTCTCGTCAATCGTGGAGAGGGTTTGTTTGTTGCCGCATGTTCCTCCAACTCGCACTCAACTAACTATTTGGATTTGCCATCACATTCCAGTTGGCGTGATATTCATTGCACTTCCTGCGATGGTAATTGAAGAGTGGCCAGTGGCCAGGCTTGAAGAATTTTATTTGGGCGGAGGCGCCGCTAAGCAATCCGAGCCGGCTTGGCAGCATTGAGTTTCCCTTGGTGCTTATTCGGATGCACAACAGCGGGACGAGATGATGTAGGCTACTGCAGTCGCTGATCTTCGACACGAGAATTCTCAATGCAGTACAGAGCACCAGATATCTACTCAGTAAGTCATCATATATCAGCCACCGACGGGGCTCGGCCAGCAGATTGTGAAATGCGGTAGGTTCCGGGCAGACGGAGGGCAAAAGAACGGAGTGTCAATTTTTGACCGGTCGTCGTCGGAACACAGGAGGACCAGCCGACCCATGAGATTGGAATGGGTCTGAGCCAACGGCAGGCTGCTCCGCCTCCCCGCCATTGTCAAACCTTACCTAGGTAGCATGTATGTTCGACGTTTCGGAGCCGCAAGCTAAACAGTAGCGCGGTTATGTGCGCTGGAACGGGCACGGCTTCGCCGCGTCCAAGGTCGGCCAGGATGCCGTTCAGTTGTCGATAGGCGAACTTTAAATTTATGCTTCTGAGGACGCGAAATTTACCTGGCATTGCATATTCGGTCAGGCATCCTACCGACCGGCCTTCTATACCCCTTCCATATCTCCCAGGGTAGCAGAGTTTTGCTCGGTCCCAAATGTACTAGTTCCAGTACATTAATTACTATTGCAGTCAAAGGGGTACATCCTTGTGTTCTGCGTCTTTCTGAGGCTTCTCGCTTTAATTCTCCCACTTGCACCTCGACACCTGGTTTGAGTCTCCAAGCCGGGCAATGCTGGAAGGCCGTTTACAAAACCCCCCAGCCCCACAAATAAGAAAAGAAGGAGGGCCATGGCACTTGTCAAAAAGCGTAGCGTGCTCCAGCTGATTCAATTTTGCAGTCATTTCTTCTTTTCTCTTTAACACGATATCCATAATATGGTGTACTTAATATGGCATATTTCCTTTGTTCATTTTGTCCTCGTCTGGTATTAGGGATCTCAAGATACTAAGAACTAAATAAAGTTGTTTTCAAGAAGTACTTGATTCTTGATCCCTCTCCTACCTCCTTATCCTCTTTATCCAGTCACCCTTGTCGTCCAAGGCACCAGAGCAATTATCGTATTTCTCTCCTTCTACCATTCAGCCTAGTTGAATTCCAAGGGCCAAGTATTTATGCACATTTGTTGTGCACTGAAGTCCTATGATCACAGTTTATATGATATGAATCTATGCGTAGCATATTTAGCTACAGTCTCTCAAAGCCCAGGGATTAGCTCTAACATGCAGCACGCACATCATCTCTCTTTCTTTCTTATTTGCTTGCTCCTGCAACAGGCATGTCCTGTAGATACACTGTAGGATGTATAATCACGGGTAAGGTAATAGGTGCAGCCTTACCATAGCCGGAAGAAGGTCATCTCTAACAGCAGTCCAAGAAGTGTTGTTCAGCTCGGCACTTGCCTTCGTTACTCGTTCAAAGCCCATATGACAGATCGCTCAGTTGTCACTGATCTGGCCAAGCCTTGCTGCTAACCACGCGCCATACGCGGCAAACAAACCGACATGTTTCCATGCACCACACACTTCGGCAAGAGCTTCATATCTCTCCTCAACGTAATCGGCATATCCCTGCTCATTTCGCTTCTGTAATTCACTCGCTGCAGCACGTGTGACTTTGCTCAAACATACTGGACACAGATATGGCGGCTGGCGCACGTCTTCGGCCATCCCGGCCGTGCCCTGCATGCAGCACGCGTAGTACACGCAGTGATCCATGCCTAGGCAGTGGCCGAGCTCGTGGACAACGGTCCGAGCGACTCGGGAAAACCAGAGACCTCGACGGTACTGATCTGACACTTGAGCGTCTATTCGAGCAGCTGCATCGACTGCGTGTTGCAGGGGAGTCCTCGTTGTCACCGCAGATGCCTCGCCAGGTTCTGCCGCTCGCAGTTCACCACAGACGCTTGCGACGTACGCCGCACAGTGAGAGGCGGGCCACATATGCTCGAGGTCTATGTTAGCGTAGTCGTCTAAGGCGGGATGATACCTTGCCATCGAGACGACGCATATTCGACTACCGCCGTACGCTCTTCCGCAGCAGAAGTCGTCGTCGTCATCCTCGTACATGTCGTGATTCATAAGCATGATGATGGAATAAGCATCACTAGGTAGCATCTCGGCTGCAGCATCCAGGATGTCGTTCAGGTTAAGCTGCGCTTTGAAGACCCCATCCGGTGATGGTCGGGTTTGAATGCCAACAGCGCTATTATCGTTTGTTGCTAAGCCGACGTACTTTGGGACGCCACTCTGCCTTTTAGAGTCAGTTTCGTCCCACGCGATGAAGCGTAGCGCCTGCAGCAACGGCTTAACTGCAAAGCCGTGGTAGAAAGCCGTAATGTACTGAATGATATCGCTAGTTTCAGGTGGTGGAAGCTCTCTACCACCCGTGAGCGAGCTCTTCCCCTTGCTACTTGTCCTGCCAGTCGCTCTAGTCTGAGGGTTAGTCCATGTTTCCATGAAATTCGCATCAAGTGATATTTCCGGTGCCGCCGCTACATAAATAGCTCCCCTCTCTGCCGTGGGTTTGTTGCGCATGGGATCATGCAACCATGACCGAAAGCTCTGTGGTGGGTATTTCGGGTCCAACGCTAGGTCATCATCCGGGAGCACCAGTGGACCAGGAAAGGCTCTTGAGATCTCGCTTGCAGCGCGCAGAACTTGAGTTTCCAGGGTTCTGTTCTCATTTCCTCTGGCAGCAAATGGATTCTTTCCAGATCTCGTTGCGGCGGCAAGTCTACGATCCGGAGGAGGACGCTTGTAGCCCGCCTCAACGGCGTAGGGAGACGGTTCGACCTGCAGACGAGAATGGGCACATGGCTTCATAGTCACCGTCAACAGAGAGGAGAAGACTTCTCAGTTCGATGCCGATAGCAGGGCTAACAGGGCTACCAGGGCCACCAGTTGTTTACGTCGAAATATTGGAGCCTAGCAAACAAACTGGACAAACAGGGCGCCTGTTCTATGCCCAAACAGGAAGCTCGATCGTTCACCTGGTCCATCTGAGATTGCTAATTAAAAGCCTCGACATCAGCGAAGATAAGGTAACTATACTTCGTAATTTGGTTTCATAAATCTCATAATGCTCGATCAGGTATCGGCTAAGTAGTGGCAATGACTGTGCATCAACGCGTTCCGTGGCTGTACTGACACTTTGGAGCCCCGTCCTAGCCGTGTCTGACGGTGACTTGAGGCCTGCATTAAGATGTCCTGCATTCAGTATCTTGGGCACTGCCGGGTGCGACGGGCAGCTTTGTTGATGTCTGCTGGGAGTCCCTGGTTTCAGGATACGAGGTCAAGGTCGACTCGCTCGGTCACGTCAGAGTGTGGAAGCTCAATTGGTATGTTCCTTTGGATTTTCGTAACATCGCCCACTGTCGAGAACGATTCAACCCAGGGTATCATTTGAGCCACCACTTTGTACTGCGATTGGTGGGAAGGGCATGAGAGACTTGGCAGAGTCGGATCTTCTGGGCTGCCGTCTTGGAGATTTCCTTGTTCCTAAGTGGGTGGCTTCCGCGTATCCGCGTACCTGCAGTTGGCCCGGCGGGACATGGAAGCAGTATCTCGAAGCAACGAGCCACCATGCGACGCGACATGGTCATTTATCGATCTAGAATTGACCTGGAGATCTGAAAGCACAGTCTACAATTCCACCCCGTCACGCAATGCCGGCAGAAAGCGTGTCAGCATGACCAAGAAGGACTGCAAATTACACCACCAAGGATTCTTCTTGGCAATGCAACCCAAGCTGAGGGGAGACTTTTAGAGCTCTTTGCTGTCTCTAGAGAACAAACGCAATGTGTGGAATTCGCCACTCTCCACTGGCGGAAACTCCCCTGTAGCATCCGGGCTTACCTATCGTCACCCAGCGACTCATGCTCAGGGGGCTGGGCGGAGCGGACATGCATTTCTAGAGCACCTTAAATTCTCCGGGATCCCTCGCGTTGTTCCAGAACTGCAGTCGACAAGGTCATTCATTCTCCCTTGAATCGACATGGCTCCCCTCTGGCTGTCTCTTATAGTAGCAGCATCAGCTGCGTTGGCTATTAACCCGGAGTGCGTGCAGACCCAAGTCGAGCTAATCTTAGGAATGGATCATGACTAAACAACGTCGTTATACACTAGGCAATTGATCAGCGCTCCACGAAGAAGTGAAGCAATCCCAAACCCCTCTGGTGTAAGTCAAAGCCAAGAACCAGTAAGCAAGATTGAGATTAGTGACAGTGCTTCATAGGATATCGCAGTGTTTTCAACAGCGAAATACTCCTTTGAGACACATGAGTCTTCATCCTGGTGGAATCTCCTGGATTTGAAGACAGGAGAAATCAGCTTTCTCACCAATGACAGCGATGTTTCGGAAATTGCCTGGCTGGGCACTGATGACTCGACCGTCATTTATGTGAACGGTACCAATGCGGAAGTCCCAGGTGGCGTTGAACTCTGGATTACTAGTATTTCGGATTTCGAGAATGGGTATGTTCTTGTCTTGTCCTGTTCAGCAAGAAAGGACCGTTCTTTAATCTCCTTAATCTCCTTATAGATACAAAGCCGCTTCCTTGCCGGCCGCCTTCTCCGGTCTCAAAGTCACTCCTACTCATTTTGGGGATATTCACTTCATAGCGTATGCCAAGTCCTATGCAAACGGAACAGCGTACAATGAAGAGCTCGTCACGGCTCCATTGAGCTCTGCTCGTATCTATGACAGTATCTATGTCCGGCATTGGGATTTCTATCTCGACACCACCTTCAACGCAGTGTTCTCTGGGGTGCTGAAGAAGACTCCTGGTGGCCAGTACGCCTCACGGGGAGAGTTGAAGAATCTCGTGTACAAAATCAAGAATGCCGAGTCCCCCTACCCGCCTGACGAGAATACAGCCGACTATACCATCTCCCCGGATGGCAAATGGGTGGCTTTCAAGAGTAAGGCTCCCGATCTGCCGCGTGCGAACTACACGCGTTCGTATATCTACCTGGTTCCTCACGATGGGTCGGCTTTGCCATTCGCGATCAATGGTCCGGAAAGCCCCATCAAACCGAAGGGAATTGAAGGTGACTCGAGCAGCCCTGAGTTCTCCCCGGATAGCAAGAAGCTCGCCTATTTCCAAAGGAAGGATATCTCGTACGAGTCGGACCGTCTCACTTTGTACGTGCATACAATTGGTTCCCGGAAGCCTATTCGGACCCTCGCGAAGAACTGGAACCGATCACCGGACACAGCTAAATGGACCGCCGACGGGAAGACCTTGATCGTCGACAGCGAAGACAGTGGACGGACCAGGTTGTTTGTCTTCCCGGTGGATGCAGGAGATGATTTTGTGCCTAAGAACTTCACAAACGGCGGCACCATATCATCCTACTACCTCTTGCCGGATTCCACCGTGCTAGTCACTGCGAGTGCTATTTGGAACAGTTGGGTCGTATACACGGCGAGTCCAGAAAAAGGAGTCATCAAGACCCTTGCGTCCGCGAACGAGATTGACCCTGAGTTGAAGGGACTTAGCGCTTCTGACGTTGGTGAGTTCTATTATGACGGCAACTGGACTAAGGTATGGCCTTCCTTCATCGTTTGTGTGATATCAAAGTATACTAATTAAGCGAAACCAGATTCAATCATGGATCATATACCCGGAGAACTTCGATGAAAGCAAGACTTATCCCTTGCTCTTCTACGTCCACGGAGGCCCGCAGGCTTCCTTTATCGATTCGTGGAGTAGACGGTGGAATCTGAAAACGTTTGCCGATCAGGGTTACGTCGTCATTGGACCGAATCCTACGGGGAGCTCGGGATTCGGGGATGAGCTGCAGGACGCGATCCAGAACAACTGGGGTATGAAGCGACCCAGGACAGAATACATTTAAAATAGGAGCTAGACTTACATGTATTCCAGGAGGATCCCCATACGACGACCTGGTGAAAGCCTGGGAATACGTCCATGAGAACTTCCCCTTCATCGACACCGAGAACGGCGTCGCTGCCGGAGCGAGTTACGGTGGCTACATGATCAATTGGATTCAAGGAAATCCTCTAGGACGGAAGTTCAAGGGTCTAGTCAGCCATGACGGAGTCTTTGTCGGCGATGCAATGATTGGCACGGAGGAATTATGGTTTACCGAGCACGATGTACGCATTCAAGTTTCATTCTCCTATTTTCGTCAGCCGCAGTGCATATAGGTCTGCAATATGCTAACGGGGTCTAAAACTAGTTCAACGGTACCATCTGGAACGATCGACCAAACTATCTCCGCTGGGACCCGTCTGCCCCCGAACACATCCTCCAGTTCAGCACACCGCAGCTCGTCATCCATAATGACCTTGACTACCGCCTCCCTGTGTCCGAGGGCATCGCTCTGTTCAACACTCTCCAAGAGCGGGGTGTTCCGAGTCGGTTCTTGAATTTCCCGGACGAGAATCACTGGTAGGTTCTGATCATCTTCACCGTATCCGAGAAACTTGTGTGTTGATCTCTTCTAGGGTTTTGAGTCCCGAGAATAGCCTGGTTTGGCATCAACAGGTTTTCGGCTGGTTGAATCGGTATTCAGGGGTCGAGAAGACGAATCCCGATGCGGTCCGGTTGGAAGACACTGTTATTCCCGTGGTGAATTATAATCCCTGAAGTCTGGATTACTGGCGCTGCCGCACAAGTAGCCGTGTTTGACTCGAGGATACGAACGTGTACCTCGCAGTAAAAACTGTTCTTAACTTTCATTAAAAATGCGAATCTCTCATCTACGCACACGCAGGTCTTGAGTTCGGTCAGGCTAAAGCTGCAGGATAGTTAGAAGGAGACAGAATAGAGAACACACCAAGTCATGCACCGTGCGTCGGGCAGGTTCGCCTAGACCCTCACTCATATCACATCTCTAGATTCTATCCCTTCCCCCAATTCAAAATTAACCCATCTCATAAAATCAGAGTCCTGATTCAACCACGCATCGTCACTCGTCAGCCAATCCATCGGCAAAAACCTGCTATCCTCCGCCACCGCCGTTAATGCCGCGGGTACAGGCGGAGGAGCCAGGATGCGGTCCAGAATCTGTTTTATCACTTTTCGGCCCTGCTGGCAGATTTCGTAGTTCCCTGCCTCACAAGAGACGGCGTACTCCAGATCCGAGGCAAAGCGGCTCAGGTTCTGGATTACTTCTGATCGAGGGAATGAGCCATATGCTTGCGCTGGGCTTTGAGTTTGGCGGAGGAGCTCGATGGCCAAGGTCCCTGCGGAAGGAAGACCGTAGAAAGACATCTAAATGAAGGTGTTTAGCATTATCCAATCCGGATGTGTGAATAACAGAGGGTATTGTGAAGCACTCACTGTCCAGGCTACCAAATTAAGGTCATGTTCATTTGGGGAGCTTCGCGCTACCATCGCCAGGAGCGTGCTTAACATCTCATGGGCGATGTTCATCAGGCGTTCCGATCCATTTTCCGTGCATTTGACCAAGGTCCGCTGAAGGATGAAATCGTTATATAAGTAGTCTAGGTGAATGCAAGCTACCATGTGGGCGTTTGTCGTGCGGTTTCCAATGCTCCCGGCTCTGCCACTGCTCCATCTTAAAGCAGGGGGGAGGGAATCGCGGAATTTCCGGGACAAATTCGAGATTTCCCTGAGGATGAAAGCCTCAGCCTGAGAAGAAAGCAAAGTAGCGTTGAGTAACCAGAAAAGAACTTACATGACTCTATTTTGCAAGTTATCTCCTTGCGGGTTCAGGGATAGCTCGAGGACTAACTCTTTAATATAACCCATAAAATACATTGCGCGAGAGTAGGAAACTTTACCGACTTTCCCGTCAGCATTCCATCCGTTTTGATCAAGCCTGGAAATCGCAGCTTCTCGAACATCCGGGCTAGAAAGCACAACGTCATATTCCAGATCAAGCGGGAGGTCGAGCTCGATATGCCGCCAGCTAATTCGAGGTGGCCGCCCAAGGAAGGTGGCAAGTTCCTTATCGAGTTTGTATGTCGAGATCATAAGCAGTTTCCGATGCTCAGCAAGAAAGAATGGGAGTTTTGCGTTTTGTTCTCGCTGGTGGAAACCTAGAGCGAATATGAGTGTGCATAACTCTCCCAGCGCCTTCCAGGGACGGTAATCTGCAGAGATTTCCAAGTCAGATGGCAAGTCCAAGCTAGGGCTCTTATTCAAAGGATCTGTCGGACAGAATTACCATTATCACCATGTACAAGGGTAAGAAGAGACAACTGCGCAAGAAGAAACCAAGCAAGCGGTTCTGAGATAACCCCAGCGTTGTCGCAGAACCTTTGGCATATCTCTCCCGCAACTACACATATGACAGCCAGACCTTTCCTATCCACGTTTTCCGCATTCTCATTAAATGCAGCGAGGTCAGACTGTGGTAAAAGGCATGCGCCAGCCCCCAGGACCGAAAAGAACAGTCCAATTGTCTCCCATCTCTTAGCAATCGCTGGGAAATATTCTCTTGGCGAAGTCTCCGCATCCACACTGACAAGCTTGGAGCAGTTTTCAAACATATCTTTTGATAACTGTAGTAAGGCGGGCATGGGACCAGAGGATCCTTTAACAGCATCGTTCAGCATACGCCCAACAGGTTCAAAGAGTAACTGTAAAAAGGCCCCAGAAAGAACGCATCCTTGACAGTGGTTGAAACGAGCCATTACCATTTGTCTGTACAGCTGAAAATCATCCAGAAGAATATGTAGCAGTTCCGCCCCTAGTTGGATCTGGCCGTCGTCAACATCGCTCAGACTATTCCTGAAAGACTGGGAAAGGTCACGAAGAGAGCTGCCTTCATTTGAAGACTTCGTCACGATGTAGTCTTCGTTGAAAACAGCAGAGTAGCTCGTAGGGCCCATGACCCCAGTGCTGAGAGATGAAGTGGCTCGTTTGCTCCAGTTCGCAATGTATCTGTCCCTCAGAGGAGTTCGAAGGTTAGCCTGGCGACTTCGAAAGATCCCCGTCCACGAACGGCTCGGAAGTGACGTGGAAGAACTGCTTGGTGGTTGAACGGATCTAAGTAGCTGTTTATCACCGAGTACACCTGGATCTGGCCCTTTGGTCATCGGAGCCGGATGATAAATGCATAGAGCTGGCTTTCCTCTCCGCCGGCACCTGCCGCACGGAGTGCTGTGGTCGCAGCGGAGTTTGGATTTCCGACAAGGCTCGCATGAACTGAGCAAGCCATTTCGACGAGGGGTCACCATGGCTGCTTCTTTGGGTTATCCTTTAGGATGAGCAAGAGATGGAGGAGCTACTGAGAAGCTGCAACAGCGGGATGAATTACACTGCATTGTTGTGCGGAGTTCGGGGTTCGGGGTTCGGAGTGAAGCCCTACCCGTGAGTAATCAACATCCTACTTAGGTATTACGCTACTAACCAAAGAGCATCGTATATCAGCATTAGGACACTTTGTACGGTGGGTAATATGCTAAGAATCTGTACGTGCAGCTCCATAGATAACGGGGCCTTCGGGGTGCCATCCACAGGTACGGAGTGTCAGCTTCGGTAGCCCTAAATACTACTTTGCACTGCCTGCGTCACAGAATGCATGGCAGCAGACGTATTTAAGGACCTACATGGTCCCGTACAAAGGTGGGTTTCTTCTCTTGGTTCCCAACTTCTACCCTATTCTTTTGTCTGTCCAGCTGAATAATTAAGTACCCACTCCGTCTTCTGCAATGGCGGTTGCTCCGGACCCAGAAGCCCAAAAAGAGATCAACGACAGCAGGGTTCTGGAAGAGCACGAGACTATTTTTACAGGAAGCCCTGATGTTGGGCCATCCAAAATCGAGAAACCTTACGCCTTTTACTTGGCCTTTCTCTCATTGCTAATCGCCGTCCTACTGGTGTCCTTGGACGCAACTTCGCTCTCAGTAGCAATACCTGTAGGTCTCCTTACATTCAGTTCGAAGCCCTTTCAAGAACAAGTCTAATTGGGTTAACAGGCAATCACCAGCGAGCTTCATGGATCGTCACTTAAGGCATTCTGGTCAAACATTTCATTTACGCTCGCCGTCGTGATCGTTCAACCTATCTATACCAGCGTCTCTGACGTCGTCGGACGCAAGCTACCGCTATACACCGGCTTCGCTTTCTTCTTCATTGGATCCATCATCTTTTCGGTCGCTCACTCCATGTCCATAGTTATCCTGGGCCGTGTAGTGCAGGGCCTCGGTGGCGGAGGGCTCGATGTGTTGAGTGAAGTTATTGTGGCGGATATAACGACTCTAAAAGAACGGCCGCTCTATATCGGCCTTTTATCAATTCCAATGGCTGTTGGAAGTATACTTGGTCCTATACTGGGCGCTGTCTTCAGTCAATATGTCTCCTGGCGGTGGATAGGATGGATCAACCTGCCGCTCATAGGCGTGGCTGTAGTGCTCGCTGTTTGCTTCATGCGTCTCAAAACCTTCGAACAGTCTCTGCGCTCTCGATTTGCGCGTTTGGATTGGCTTGGTATGCTTATGTTTACAACTGGGATTACCATATTCTCGCTCCCCCTCAGTTGGGCCGGTACTATGTATCCCTGGTCATCCTGGAGGACGATTGTCCCCTTGGTGCTTGGAGTCACCGTCTTGGTAGCTTTTGCTGTCTACGAGTCGCAGCCCGCTGAGCCAATCTTTCCCTACCGTATGTTTCGCTCTCGGACGGCCCAGGTTACGCTGATCGGCGGGTTTGTTCACGGCATGGTGCTGTACACGCTTCTATTCTACCTGCCTTTGTTCTTCCAGTCCGTCTTGCTCCAGTCTCAGATGGAAGCAGCCATTTCCCTACTTCCCCTCTGCTGTGTTTTTGTTGCTTTCACCGGGATTGCGGCATGGATGGTCCAGATAACTGGCCATTATCGCTGGCTGATATGGCTGGGCTGGATCCTGTTGACTGTCGGGACAGGGCTCCTAGCACTTTGGGATGCTGATTCCTCTCTCGCGACGAGGGCCAGTTTCCAGATCATCGCAGCGATTGGAATCGGCGTTATCTTCACTGTGCCGCCAATCCCAATGCAGGCGAGCGCACCGACTGTTGAAGACCAGGGCCTCGCAGCCGGAATCCTGGTTTCATTTAGACTGTTTGGAGCACTTGTTGGGCTTGCTATCGGAGCTACCGCATTCAGCAGTGTCTTTGGAGATGCAGTTTCGCGACTTGGGCCATTACCAGCCTCCGTCGCCGTTCTCGAGAACCCAGAGCAAGCCATTGAATTTATTGCTTACCTGCGGGAGATACATGATGTCTCGCCTGCGACGATGTTCGACATACAGGAGGCGTACAGGAGCGGGGTGCAGACTATATGGTATATCCTAGCAGGCTTTGGTGTTTTCGGCTTTCTAACCTCGTTACTGGTTGAGCCTTTGAAACTTGAGATGGAAGAACTGGGGCGACAGCGCTTTGATGCTTGAATTTGCTTCATGATTTTTTTTTTCCTGCAGTAGACTATAGAGTGTGTTTATACGGTACGAACTCGACCTTATACTGTCTGGCTTCCTAGAGAGTCTCTAAGCATGCTAGATAGCGGTGCCTTACTCTACATGCTAGTGCTGGAAGACGAAAAGCTACATCTGGATGTCCCGTGGCAGTCAGACCTCCCGGACCTTAAACTCCAACATCTCATTCGATTCGGCACCGTTGCGATCTCTCAACTTCACTGCAGTATTAATGCCGGCAGCCGGTAGCCTGACTTCAAATTTCTTGCCTGGTGCAGTGTTCCCGCCGACTGGGTACGGGAATGGTAAGTATTCGGGCAGCAGATCCAACTGGACCAGGGCAGTGGATTGATCCCACGTAATATGCTCATGGTAAAGACGGTCCCCGCGAATATTCACCACAGACATAAAGGGGATCTCTAGTTTGCGACCAGTCGGGGGGATTCCAGGAAGCCTGTGAGAGGTATGAGTGAGCTAGGGCTACCTCTGAGTCAGTCAAATTGGGAGGGTGTTCATGCCATACAGCCAGTCAACCTGTCTATCATGAGTCATTTTGAAGACGAATTCGTCAACCACACGGTCGATCCCAACTGTGCGACTGACAAGTTCTAATTCGGCATCATCAGGATTACTGAAGATGAAATGATGGCGATAGAAATGGGTGAGTTTTTCACGGCCAACACCACCGGTCATCTAAGATTGTTTTAGCATGCATAAGCATGATCCAGGAGCACTTCAAATCAGAGTATACCGTTGGAATATGGTTGACATAAGGTTCCTGTACCATCGTGCTCATGGTATGTTCGACAGAGCGGTTCTCAAATTCCCAATATGTGTGCTCTTCCCAGATGGCTTCAAGGTCAAAGTATGGACCACCCATCTTGGGTTTGAAAAAGCTCAGGGTCCGTGAATGTGAGAGACCCTCCAGCCGGTAGTTAAATTCCGGGCCAAAGGGGATGGCAAACGCAGAATCACTAACACCTGGATAATCAAATGCTGTTAATTGCTCCGAGCGTGGCAGCTCCTCTGTTGCCCGGCCAGCAAGATGCTGCACAGTTGGGACGGAGCATGACTGGAGACTGGAAGCATCTGCTGCAGTACCGTACACTGCTGCTGATGCCACCACATCCTTGAAGATGTCCAAAGACGGGGCAATAGCATTCCAGAGACTTGGGTCGTACACTGACTCAATCATACAGTAAGCACACCTGGATCTTGGAGGGTTGTGCCTGTGCTGTTAGAGCTACCATGGTAGACTTACCAACCAGTCCAACAGTGTTTTGGGGCTCGACTTTGTCACACTCAGTCAAAGCTTGAAGGGATTTTGCAAGGACAGACTTTGGATCGCTGGCAGATAGTGCTGAAGCCTGAACCAGAATGACTGTGTATCCTTCTTCTCCCCATTTGATGAAAGGTGAAGGAACTCCATCTTCAATCACCAGGCTCTTGTTCGTGTTGGGAATGACAACGATCATACCGGGTCCAGAACCTTTGCGCGACAGAGGGAGCAGGCGGGACACTCCTGTACTGATTTCCACAACCTGCGGGGTTGGAAGCGCAGGAACCGGTATCTGGGATGCGGGAATCATTCTGGGCTTCTTGGTAGATCCCCTGTCTTTCGTGAAATGGTGTCAAAGGGGACAGTTACTAGGGCACGAATTCTGCGATATGTAAACAGCGCTGTTGAACAGGCTCAGATACCAGGAACTGTCGATAATTATAGCATTCGTTATCTCCACTGTTTTTTGGGTTATCGGAACACTGATGGAGATCGTCGGAAGGCGTTAAAGTACCGGACATAACCTATGCCACCCGGATCAGGATAGAAGCACGATCTAGATTATGAAAACATCAGGAACAGGAACAGTATCTTGCTTCGTACCTAATGGACAAAGTTACACATGATAACAGAGTATTTTCGCCCTATGCAATATTGACTTTCGTTTTGGTGGCTACGAGAAGTGGGGATCGGAGGAATTTCCGATATGACTACGCTGAGAGTCGGCACCCTCACTATGGAGCGCTACTAGAGCCCCAGTCTTGGATCGGAATCAGAATCACATCCGGAAAGCTTCAAGAAATCTAGTGGAGGCAGCCAAAGTGTGCAACTCGGTCGTATGCGCAGTTTGGGCTGTGGATTACATTAATTAACTAGGGCAAAGCTGATTAGACCACGGGATGCCTTACAATCCTATTTCTGCCTGAGGAACTAAACTGCGCACATGGTCTGCTCTCCCTGCCGTAGCCCCGATCCAGATCCATTTCCAGTTCTCCCATTCTCAAATTCCGCGTCGCGTCTCTAGCTTCGATCTGCCAGCACCAAGTGATTCCCCCCATCGCCCTATTGGGCTCGGATATTTCTTGTACCTTTCAAGAGTTCCTTTGTCTTCTTCATTTTGCGACTACACTCCCGACTTCTTTACCGCACATAACCGCCTCTTTGACAAGATGGATGACCCGGCCAGTCGTGTGCCGGCGCAGCTGGTAAGATACGAAAAACCAGAACGCATCATCCTTTTACGCAGTTGTCAGTATCTTGTCTGATCGGTGCTGATATTCACGTCACAGCTGCCACACATGCATCTAGTCTCCCGATACCGTTACCCGCTAATGCATATGCTGCCAACTGATACCGTCGTCGAGTACCTTCTGTCCGCATCCAAAGTCGTTCGCGAACTTCAACCGATGCATTGGACCTTTCTCGATGGACCTCCAGATGGATCTGTAATGCTTACATGGCAGCCGCTGAATCATTTGGGAAACAATTTTGCCAGCGACGGTTATGTCTGGGCCGATGTTGAGCAGGCGTTTACCTTTGAAGCTCGTGGATACGTATGCTTATTTGCGCATTGAAATATTAGCACCTCTTTCACCTTGCTGACTGCCTGGACAGACCGTGGAGATGTGGCTTCATCGCAGCGGATACCATCCTCCCAATGAGTTGACTGCTATACATTGTCGCAGGCGGTACCGTCTACTACCTCCAAAGGTCCCCAATCCGAATCTTCCTACACCAGATCCTTCGCTGTTTATCGTACACTACTCAAGAGCTCCTCAGACGGATCATGTTCCAGCAAATCGCATTCCCATTCTCCCACAGGTGCAGACAATGATGGGACAACGACGTTTCTTGCAGAGCCATGGCCAGCTTGCTCGAAACAACTTCATGCTCCACGACCGGAACAGCTGGCCGACAATCAATTTCCCACCACAAATGGGGGTACAAGGCTTTACCCAGCCCGTGGCTGCCTATCCAAATGCGATGGTGGGCCGTCATCCTGGTTCGTTTTACCCCCATCCTCCCTCATTCCAGGGAACGACTGTTCCAACAGCTGCAGGTCCAACGAAAGCCCCGCGCGGACACCGCGCTTCCACCGCTGCAATGAATGCTGCTGCTGCAGAGTTTGCTCTCGAGGACGAAGATGTTTCCACGGGTGACATGATGGACCTTCTTACGCCTCGGGAGGTTAGCAAGATGAGGTATCAACAACACCATGAATGGATGGAGGAGATATTTGCTTCCCCCTATGCAATCACCCAGATAACACCTGTGTCTCTGGGTCTGGGACGTAAAGGTGAGCTGGAGACTCTGACCGCAGGCTATTTCGATGCACCCGCGGCGCCCTCTGCCGGTGGAGAATCCAAGGATGCACCAGATGCTTCTAAGATGGAGCCTGCCAAGGCAGAGGAGTTTGTGGATCGTGTCGCAAAGAAAGTTGCAGATATGACTGCGGAAATCGAGAAACTGAAGGCTCGCCATGCGCGGAGGATGAAAAAATTCAATCGGAGCTTAGCTCTCAAGGATGCCGAACGTCGACTTCGGGATGCCGCTGCTGAACCTTCTGAGACGGGTCCAGAAATTTGGAGGTTGGAAGGTAGGGTTTGGATTCCCGAGGAAACTGGCACTCCTTCGGTTGAGGAACAAGCCAAGTACAAGGTTGACGACGTTGTGAGGGACCTGGAATCCTCCTGGGAGAAGAGAATCGTGCCAGAACCCAAAATCTCTTGCGTCCAAAAAGGAGGGTTATTGGAGAAGATCGAATCGGAGCATGAACCAGCGGGTCAGGGAGACGTCCTTATGGATCAGACGGAAAGCCATTTCCTCGATCAATTTGGTGAAGCCTCCTCCTCGTCTTCCCACCCCCAAGGCGCATCTGTGGGTAATGGGGAAACGCTCCAGACTGCTGGTGCGTCGGACATTCCACCCCAGACCGGTGCTTCCATTCCTGATCTTGACGTCGATATGGATTTGGGCGGAGGTGGTGGCCAGCCACCAAGTACCGCAGCTGGAGAAACCGGTGACTGGGTGGTGTTGAACAATGAAGGCAATAGGGACCAGGGAGCGGACAAACCTCCTGCCCCAGGCGAGCCGTCCGGCCTCACGCCCGGCAACGCTGGGAGCGTTGAAGATACCACTGGTCTTGACGGTGGAGCTTTCGACTTCACAAATATTGACACGGCTGGCGATGCACTTGCTGCGTATAGCGAACAGAACGACGGCTTGGATCTGGGGGATCTGGATAATTCGGCCTTCGGGGATGCATTCCATGCGTCGGACAACGAGAACATCCATCATCATGACCCCGATGAAATGTCATAGGCGATAGGACATGGGTTCTGTCTGCGTGTGTATTTTACCTGTTCTTTATGTTGGGATTTTTCTGTATCGTTATTCGACTAGGCGCCAGATTTCCTACTGTCTTTGTTGTCTGACTGGAGCGGAATTAGCTAAGGTAATCGGGTTTCTGCCTTTGATCCTCCATGTGGGACTCGATGCATTTGGATACAAACAATAGACCTGAGTTGGGAGGCCCACTCTCTTTTGAGCATGCGGCTTGCTAGCACAAGGTCTTTACCTGCTGGCAATGTAAGTAGTGACTGTGATGTCCGTCTTCGAGATCGGCGTATAATCCCTGCCAACTTTTCAAAATGTCAGCAATGACGAGAAACAACGACGCTTGGATTGTGTCGTCATCATTGTCTTCCCTCTTGTTCAGTATCAAGTGATGAAGCAAGGACTTTCCAGCCTAGCTATTTAATTTAGTTAGGGCTTTGGCTCTCTCTTTCTCGCTTTGTCAATGTCAGCTGCGTGATTCTGCATCCTGCTTTCTCTTCCTTCTTTCCGTTCTAATGTGTTCCCTTGTGCCGTGCAGAGAATGGATATTGTGTCTGTTCCTTTCCTTTGTTTCCTCTCTTTATCCGCCTCTTCCACTCATGCATGGATGTAATCGTGCCTGGATCGATCGAGCCAAGGCTTTGTCCAGAGCCGAGAAAGGAACTTGAAGATATTCTCAAGTATATATATGTCGTGAAGGACTCGAGTTCCTTCAAGTGTCATCAAGCAAGCTTCCTAGCATCAGCACCATAAGTACTCACATATATCAGAATCATTTCTCTTGGTTTGCGCCAGCCTCTCATCTATTCATCCAAAAAGCAAGTCTACGAAAGAAGACCTATTGACTCAGAATGTCCAGCCGCGAATATATCCACTACGTCGAGCGTTGCCCCCGGAGACTCCATCTCGACATACGCAGTCCTCTTTCTCCTCCCTGCTCACCCTTGTCGCCCTCATACCTCTGCTCACCCTTATCTCCGTCATCCTCAACGTCATTCTCATACTCGTCCTCAACTAGCTCCTTCAGCAGAAGAAGTAGCACCGCGTTCGCCTGCTCCCCCCGCCGCGCGTACCGTTCTCGTCATTGCTACCCAGAGAGTGCCAGAGGAAGGCGGCGCTCGTTGTCGTTCTTCAGTAGTCGACGCTCCTCATCGCGATCCAGATCCAGGTCTAAGACTAGGCGGTTGTCGTACTCGTCCGAGTCTAGAGATGATACTAGTGACTGCGTTCGCTCTCCGTTCCGTTCGCGGAGATACTCTAGGTATGGATGCTCGCCTGAGCCCTGTGATGATTATGACTACGATTGCGGTTATGACGATGACGATTGCTATTATCGGGAATCTAGACGGCCAGTCTGTAGGCGGGAGTCGTTGGTGCGACGCAGGTCTGAGAGGGAGTCGTATAAGAGGGTGAGATTCGCTGACACGGCGCGTGTAAGGTATATCTAACCCTAATCGGTGTGGGTTTTGCCATGCTGCAATCACTGCTGCATTGAGTGGGTGCATTACTAGGTGGACATTATATTCTTTTCAAATCCATTCTCTTTTGTATGTGACATTGGTTAATGGTGCATGTCCCAGAGGTCAGGTCCGGTGTTAGTCATTATTCAGGGTTGTCTCACCGCGTTTACCATCATTCGTAGACTGACGTAGGTCTTGTATTCGGTCGATCTTCAATCTAGTTTAAAAAAGTTTATCAACGAAGCCAACCTTGGAAATCGTCATCCCCACAGATCCGGAGTCATCAGTACGCAGCAGGAGGATGCGCGGTGGTCTAATGGCTGATCGAACCTGGAGGATGTGGCCGGTACGGATTGACGTCCGTACTTTATACAACGAAAGGAGGCAATGTCAGGTTGGACTAAGTCCCAATAGCACAAGAGCAGCCTGGCGATCTGTCCGGCTCTATGATTTGGTTCGACTGCGCATATCAAGGATGGACTTCGAGATCGTCACTGCGGGCATCCAGCGTGACGTCACCAACCACTGTGCAGGGGCGAATCAACAAGGCGGCTGGCATCTGCTCGCCATCCACCATGGGGCTATTTGTAGCATACGTATGCGCGCATCCTGCTCCAAAGCCCGCAAGAACCTTAACTGCACGTATTCGCAGACATCCATCCTTTCCGGGGGGCCCGCTTGTATTCACGGAAGGAGCAACCGACTCGTTGAATCGAAGGACGCTCTCAACGTCGACTTGCTCACGTTGACGAAATTCATCGCATTCACCACATTACGCGCTCAAAATCAAACGTTCAAGTTGCAGCCATGTGCGTACCGGTTACTGTGGCTATATCTTACCCAAAAAAGGAGCTGGCTAACTCCTGACTGCTCGTATTTAATTGCATAGGAACCGAACGCTGTCCATACGGTCCCGAAAAGAACATTCGTCGTCCGGACGACACCGCTTTAGCATGGGCTCTTTCCGCAGTCATCAGCTGCCGCCGACCAGCAAAAAGCTGAATAAAGTCGTCAAATCCGAGAACTCGGCGATCGACGCCCACGAAGCCGCAGGCAGAGAACGTGTGTCCATCGCGTCGCAGCTGTCGGATTGGGGGGAATCCACCGAGGATGACGCCGTCTCGGATATCTCGGACAGATTGGGCGTGCTGTTGGCGGAGATCGGAGAGCAGGAAGATGCCTTTTCAATGAGCCTCGAGGACTACAGAAACCTTCTCAAGCAGATCCGCGATACGGAGACATCCGTGCAGCCGTCGCGAGATGCGAAGGCGAAGATTACGGATGAGATAGAGAAACTGAAGTATAAGGAACCAGGGAGCCCCAGGCTGGTTACGTTGGAGCAGGAGCTGGTCAGGGCTGAGGCTCAGTGCCTTGTTGCAGAAGCGCAATTGACCAATGTTGTAAGTTGCCCTTCCCACCGATTTTATTTCCTTCTCCGCACGCGCTCCGTTGAAAGTCTGCTCTCAATGCACTGCTGACTGTCGATCCAAGACGAGAACAAAGTTCAAGCAAGCCTTTGACATTCACCTGGCAGCCACAATCGAACGTGCCGAAAGGCAGAGCATACTTGCGCGCCACGCTCGTCGTCTGCTCAACTACCTCGACGACACTCCGGTGGTCCCTGGCGATGCGACCCGGCCATACGAGCACCAGGACGAGACTCGACAGATCCTGGAGGACGCCGAAAAGGAGCTTAGTACCTGGGAAAGAGACTTCGAACCTATTCAATCCGGTGCGGGTGATCTCTCTTCAAACCTGTTGGGCACTCGTAGCAATGGCCAGCAAGACGGAGGCGACGGTGCTGCTGCTATTGAGCAGGAGTCAGCAGGCTCAGAGCGCGCTGGAACTCTAGAAGAACAGCAGACATCGATCGCAATAGAAGGTAATCAGGCAGGAGAAGGCCGGTCGAGTGCAACCCCTGTATCGACGGTCGAAGAGACTGTCATAGGTGAGGTTAGGAATGGATAATTACCAGCCAGTGCCAAATTGCGTGTATATACGGAGCCGTACTAGCAGGGTCCAGTGGATTGGTCATGGCATCATGATGTATTATTTGAAGGAAAGAGTCACTAGCATAGTTAATAATTCAGCTGCGTGTCAATTAAATTGTTATACAGCCGTCACCAAAGTTTCTCGGTGCAATTCCTCAACTCTTCATTTCTCCAGTTTCGGTCGCCGATGGTCTTGGCAGAGCCGGAGTCACGTGCGTCATGCACTGTGACGCGGACGTCGGAGCTTCAAGCATCATCCTGGAGCTCAGCAGCTGTTCCTCTACGCAAAACGCTTTGTCCACGACCACCATATTTCTTCAGCCTTGTGTTTTACTAGAAACTGCCTTCTTCTTCTTGCTTCTTGTTCTCTGTCTCTTCTCTAGCCATGGACAAACTGGTGGCTCGGTATACGCGCTCACCTCATCAGGATGAACTCCAGTCTGAGCAAGAACAGCGCGAGTTGACAGAGAACCTCCCCCCCCTCACGCTGCGGTTTAACCTCCCTCCGCTGGAAAATGTGAGTTGTGACAGCCCTGAACACTTCATTATGATTGTATATATTGGGTCTTGGCCCGTAGCTCCTCAGACCAGTTGACCCTTGAGGTCACGCCGAAACCATTTCTCCCCGAAAGAAAGTTCGATACTGGATAGCTATTAACTTCTCGATTCTATCTATTGCAGTCTCCTGCTTTTCTGCGTGCCATGACCGATGACCACTCCAACCCCGATTGCCCTATAAAGCTCGCACACGGCACAACAACACTGTCATTTCGCTTCCAGGGAGGAATCGTATGTAACCCGTGGCTTCTTATCTGCCTGTGATGTCAAAGTCTAGCGACATCGGGACTGATCATTTTCTGCTACGCTGCGAGTTAGATCGTCGCAACGGATTCGAGAGCGACGGCAGGCAACTGGATCGCTAGTCAAACTGTCAAGAAAGTTATTCCTGTGTCGCGGCTGAGCCGCGGTGAGGACCAACCTTCCGACGTCCCTGTGCCAGGTCTCTTGGCGACCATGGCTGGAGGTGCAGCGGTATGTTGTTGGCCGTCAACTGCAAGTGCTTGATGGATGTCACATTCGCTGATCATGGGAAACTGTTATTAGGATTGCCAATACTGGTTGCGGTATCTGAGTCAACAATGCACACTTCACGGTACGTCGAAACCTGGTCCTAGTTTACTCCCCCGAAGTGTGTTATGTGCTGACCTACTGCCAGAGATCCGACACAAGCGCCGTATCACCGTCGCGGCTGCGTCGAAGATTCTTGCAAACTTGACCTTCTCTTATAAAGGCATGGGCTTAAGTATGGGAACCATGCTGGCAGGAGTACGTCATTACCTTGTCCCGTCTACTTTAAGGATGTCGAACCATTCCTAACCAAACCTCTACCCCGTTTTAGATGACCCCCCAAGAAGGACCCGCCCTCTACTACATCGATTCGGACGGGACGAGACTCGCCGGGAACCTATTCTGCGTTGGATCCGGTCAGACATTCGCATACGGTGTGCTCGACGCTGAATACCGGTACGATCTGTCTTTAGACGAGGCTCTGCAGCTGGGAAGGCGTAGCATTCTCGCTGCCATGCACAGGGATGCGTACTCCGGTGGCCATATCAACTTGTACCATGTCAAGGAGGAAGGATGGGTCCACTACGGCTTCCAGGACATGAATGAGATTTTCTGGAAGACAAAGTTGGAGAAGGGTGAGTTTTCGAACGTCACTGCGGAGCTGTGAGGTTATGGCTCTGTTGTTTGGTCATTTCCGGGGTCTAGACTTCGGCTGCTTCTGCAGCATAGCATGCGTTCCACATTCAAGGTGAAACGCCTGGTCTATCTTCCTGTACTTCATAATAATCCACAAATGCCTCCTTCTCGGGTAGAAAAGCACGTAGTAGTGTAGCTCGGAGTAGCTTGTCCGTACCATTCAATGCATTGAGATAACCAATACAAAATAACAGGCAGTGTATATACAGCCAAAGAAACCCAAAAAGACAGTAGATAGCTATATGTGACTTTTCAATGCACACCTTCCTCTATGCATCTTCTATGCACCGTGGACTCCAATCAAAATCAATGGTCAATCCAGAACTTCATCCGGATACCCATAGCAGCCAATTCAGCATCCAGGTACTTCAACACACCCGGCACAGCGACAATAGTCACATTAGTACCTCCAACGAAGCGTCTTCCATCTGCATCCTCCCAGATATCCGTACGGGAGTCCTCAAAGACAGCATCCCGCGCGCACCGTCGACAGCGCACAACGGTATTAGGCGGCAAGGTGTAAGAATTATACTGTTTCTTCGACGCCTTGACCATAGCAGCGATGACGGCGGGATTTCGCACCTTACCGGTTGACGCGGCACCGAGCTGCGTGGATAGGAAGCAGCCGCAGTCGCGACAGATCCAGGAGCGCGTGAAGTCGGAGCAGTTCATGAGACGGTCCTGTAGGATGAAGGCGGCGCCGTGAGCAAGGAGCGAGTCTCGTTCCATCTCTCCGACTCGAATGCCGCCGCCCTTCGCTCGGCCCTTGACGGGTTGGCCGGTCAATGCGTTGATGGGACCTGTGGTTCGAACTTGGAACTTGTCGTTCACCATGTGTCGGAGACGTTGGTAGTAGACTACACCCATGTAAATGTCCGCGGCGAACTCTTTGCCTGTGACACCGGAATAGAGGGGCTCGTTTCCGAAGTAGTTGTAGCCTGCTTTGCGCAGTTGTTGGCCGAAGTAATCGGTTGCTGTGTTTTCTTCGGAGAATTGGAACGGCGTTGAGTCCTGTGAGAGACCGTGCAGTGCGCCTGCTTTGCCGGCCATGGATTCTATCATTTGAGCAATTGTCATTCCTGCGGTTTTGTTAGCAATTTATAGTTACTTCTCGGTTTACACAGAGGGCCTTAGAAAGAGAAACCTACGAGACGGGAACGCGTGAGGGTTGATGATAAGATCAGGCTGGATACCACTCTCCGAGAAGGGCATGTCGACTGCCGGCCACAGTTGCGAGCAGACACCCTTCTGTCCGTGACGCGACGAGAACTTGTCCCCGATGATGGGCTTTCGCGGAACGCGATACTTGACGCTAATTGCTTGGCATGGCTTATTTCCACTCTCGTCGCCCATGATACGGACGCTATCGACGTAGCCCTCCTCGGCGTCCTTATACTTGACGAAACGAGTGATCCCGTCCAGGTTCTCATACGAGTCCGTGAATATGTCGTAGCGGACAGTGTGGTATGCTGCGACGACACTGCCCTCTTTCACCCGTGCGCCGACGAGAGGAAGTCCGTCCTCATCGAGGGTCTTACGCCATTCGGCCTTGATCTCGCTGCCAGGTGCAAATCCGAATATCTTATTGATGTCGTGCTTGGCCTTGCTTCGTCGAGATTCTTTCTCGTCCAGTGAATGAACCTTGGTCTTGTAGATTGTCCCGTGTCCGAATCCTCGCTCATGAGACGATTTGTTAATAATCATGGCGTCGTCCATGTCATAACCAGTATAGGATATAATGGCCACGACTGCGTTCATACCGTTGGGATAGTTGTCCAAGCCGTACGCATTATAAAGCGGAGGTCGGACAATTGGCGTCTGGCCTGTTTGCAATCGGTACAGCTTGTTGTCCGTGCGATACTCAATTGCTGTCCCTGGCGTACCCATTGTTTGCTTGCTCATCTGGCACTGGTACATGTTACGAGGAGACTGGTTATAATCGGAAAAGGGAGTCATGTTGGCAACAATAGAAAGAATGTTGGTCGGTGTGAACTCGATATGGGTCGACAGGCCAGAAACGAGGTCAGACTCAACGCAAGCAATCTCCATAAACGGCTGCTCGAATGGGCCAACGTAGTCACGCTTCTCCAAGGCGAGGTATTTGACAGGCCGGTACATCCTTGCGGCTTGCGAGAACATGTAGATACCTGGGTATTGCCCACGATTGGAATTTGGCACGTATCCAATCTCTAGTTCAAGCGGAATCCCGTTAGTGCCGTTGACTTTCCAGTGCCGGAGGGTATTGGCAATCAATTTCGCCTGCTTCGGCGAGCAGTGACCCATGATCCTTCCATCCAGCTGGATAGCCACACTCTCCTCTACCAATGAAGACGACTCGGAGCGAACACCAAGTTGGGCCAGCAGCCCAGGAATGCGAGACACATCCAAGTTTCCAGTGGCGACCAAGCACTTGTGTGCAAGGTGGTTGAGCAGACCACACGGTGAACCGTCTGGAGTATGGACTGGGCAAAGGAACCCCCAGCTCTCCGGCAGCAGCTTTCGAACTGTGGTGGTCTTCAGCTGTGCGAAGAAGCTGCCTCGGTGAATCATACGGAAGTGACTCAGAAATCGATAAAAGTTGATCTTCTCGGCAATGACCGTGTAACCCGAAGTCTGCTGCAAATCAAGGCCAGTGGGACTCACTAGATTTCCTGTCGACAGGAAGTATTCCAGTGCTCCTCCGATATTCTCATTTGACCTTCTCACAATTCTACTTAAGAAAACTTTTTCAAAATCCGGATCTGTGAATTTCCCGCCGTTACTACGACGGCACCAGTCTCTTGTGATCGGCCCCAGAGACCTAAGCCATTCTTCAAGTCTTTCCTTCAAGAGCATCCCGTACAGGAAACCGCCAAGTAGAATCTCTTGGTTTGAAACCGCGTCTGGGTTATCCGGTGCACACTCACCGGCAACCAGCGCGTACAGCCTCCTGATCATAAACATGATCATTCTGAACTTATCGTAATCCTGACCTTCTGTCACGTTCTGGTTACCAAGGTGGGGCAAGACGATCTTGCGCAAGAATTCCGTCCCGATATCTTCGCTACGCATGGTCGCTGGCACTCCCATAACAGGCCTGAACTTTTCACCAAGGAAAGCTCGGGCGCTCGATCGACTATGCAGGCTATAGGCCTTGTAGGTTCTCAGAAGGAGCTCGACGCGGTCCGTGACGAAGGTGTTCTTGGAGCCATTAAAAGAAGCGTCGCCAACGATGCCTTCGAAAATCTCACGATCATTCGTTTCCACAAGGGCCTTAAGGATCATCACCACCGGTACAAGATATTCGTTTTTCCTCCAGGAGAAACGGAACGTGACGTTCCCATCAGACAGGTAGTGAAGAACGTTCGTTTGCGATGTTTGGTCTGGTCGCACGGAACGTATTTGGACACCAAACTTGGTATACGTGTTGCCCCGTTTGGTAAAGGAGTTCCGCATAATGGCCATGGGGAAATTCCTCTTCGACACAATCAGCATTCGAATCAGTTTTTCGTTACCGTTGACGATGAAGTAGCCGCCAGCCTCCTCCGATTCTTCCTTGTGCTGCACCAGCTGCTCGGGCGTCGCTCTTTCTAGGTGGCATCTATTGGTCTGATGGAGTAGGTATTAGTGTACGGTGCCAAACAAAGCGTCATTTGGGTCTAAAGGCTCTTAAGAGTTACACTCACCCTAAGCATGATGGGAACCTGTCCGAGTTCCCGAATTGATTCGTTCCAGTCCCCGTCATTGACCTGATACTGGAGTCTTGCACGGAGTTTACCGCGATATGTTGCGTGCCTTTCCCGACATTCGGACGGATATATATTGCGATTGGTGGCGGAGAATTTGTTCGTCGGTGGCAGAACGGGCTTCTCGAGGAAGACTTCTTTAATACGAACATTGAGCCTGTTGCGTTTCGGCCGCGGCAGACCCTGAGACTGTCGTAGTTTCCTCTGCATCGGTGTATCCATATCGTCGAGAAAAGTCTTCGTGCCAATGTCTTTCAAGCCTGCTTCCAAAACCTTGAGGCCGTCGAACAGCGCATTGAAGGAATCAAGGTGCGGTCGAAAAGCCTCGGCCAAGGAAGGATACGCAGTATGGTCCTTGGGGGGGCACCGGAATAGGCGCTCTCGTCTGAGAACATCATAATCGACGGACCACTCGGTGCCCGTCGCAGCAGGAGCCATTTTCGACGTGGAGTCGTCGCAGGTGTCTTATGTTTTTTCTTCCTTCGCGAAGAGAGCTAGCTGTCTGACAGGCCGTTCAGGGGAGGAGCAGTTACAAACCTGGACCCAAGCGATTGAGGCAATCAAGGTCGCATATCCAGGTTCAATCAATTTGAAGAAAGCTGAACAGAGTAAGATAGGATAGCCAATGCAAAGCTGAACGACGCCAAACGCCAACGCGAATGGGAGTACTTGGAAATTTCCAAGGTTCCAAGACGTTCCGCTCTGGAAATTTTTCGACCGGGAAACTTTTTGGCCGGACAGATATCACCACGTGCAGATAGCCGAGAAGAGCATCACGGGACCTGCCGGCGCTTTTCAGCCTCAGGCATGAATGCGCCCTCCGGCTGTCCCCTTTGGCCTCGGTTCACCGTTTGAAATCCAGGGGTCCAGAGGGCATTTCTCTATTCCAGCGCGTATCAGTGAACTAATCTATTGGTCAGCTAGTATACGCGCGAGCATCCAGGGTGCGACTGTGGAGCGCGGCACTGCGGCGTAGCCGGGGTCAGGACCGGGGAGGTGAGCTCGGGCTAACCACTCCCCTCCAGGCGGCACCAGTCTGAACGGTCATGCGTCCAAATAGGCCGAGTTCGAAATAGCGGCGGCCGACCTCAGAAGAACAATCAAAGGAGGCAGGATATTATCAGGTCCCGGCAAAAAATTCAGCTGGACTGGAATAGTGTCCCCTGATGTTGTCATTCCCTCCCGCTTGATTGAATCTTCGTCCCGCGCTGCCTTCTCCATTCCGAAACCTTCTACGGATAATTATCATCATCCATATTTCCGACCTACGCCTACGCACCGCACGCCTCCATACAGCACTGCTCTCCGGCAGTTCCCTCGCTGGATAGCGATCGGATCCTTTCAAGAGCCCTATTCGCGCACCCCACTACAGACGCACCTCCCTTAGCAGAGTGTGGACACACTCCACACAAGCTGAAAAAAAAAAATATAAAAAAAAAATAAATAAAAATAATAAAACCCAATAAAAAGGAAAGGTATAGGAAAAGCAAAAACTCGGCACTCCCATCGCCCGAGCTACTCCCCATCCACAACGTCTATATTCCTCGTCCGTCGTTTCAAGCACGGTTACCCGTCACCATGGCAGGAATATTCCGAACCATCTATGACTGGCTTTTGAGAATGTTCTGGTAAGTGGACCGCTCGCCCAAAAATAGCCTGCTCGGGCCGTCCCCACAAGAAGGAAAGCCTTGGCCGGTGAGGATTGATTGTATGAGAATGCAGGGCGACCGAGATGGATGTCACGATGGTCGGTCTGCAGAACGCAGGGAAATCATCGCTGTTGCGTGTCCTTGCAGTAAGTACCACTGTTCTATTTGAGCAGAGACATGGGGCAATATCCTGGATCTGGTAACAGCGCCATTTCGCTGATGCATGTTGTATAGGGAGGCGAGTTCACAGTAGAGTAAGTGTTGCCCCTTATGTGCCAGGAAGCGCAAGGTGATGTTGCTTTTGGTGCTCAGGTGCTAAACGGTACCTCACCACAGCTCCATTCCAACCATCGGCTTCAACACTAAGCGAGTCCAAAAAGGACATGTGACTTTGAAATGGTCAGTTATCAGTTGTCCGTAACCAGCATGGCTGATTCTGCGATGCACGTGTCTGACGATGTTCAACTGCAGCTGGGACCTGGGAGGACAGCCACGCTTCCGGCCAATGTGGGAGCGATACTGTCGGGGAGTGAACGCGATTGTGTAAGGACGGGATGCAATTCTTGGTTTCGGGTGACCGGCTGCATTGCTAACTGTTCCCGTCCAACAGGTACATTGTTGATGCAGCGGACCGGGCTGCGCTGCCTGCTGCGACAGAGGAGCTACATGAGCTGATGAGCAAGTCGAATCTTGACGGCATCCCGCTCTTGGTTCTGGGGAACAAGTCAGATCTTCCCAATAAGCTGTCGGTCGACGAGCTCATCGATGCGATGGATCTAAAGTCGATCACACGTCGCGAAGTTAGCTGCTACGGAATCAGCGCGAAAGAGGAAACGAATCTCGATGCGGTCCTGCACTGGTTAATTGCGCGAGCCACCCGTTGAGCTCGCAGGGGACGGATCACGCGGAACATCCGGACAGACATCTTCTCGAAGGTCTTGTCGTCTTCACTTATCTCCTTACCCTCCTACGATTTCCATTCTTTTGCCTCACACTTTGTAGACGAAATCGTTTTGGCTTCGCGGCCCGGAATGTAATGTTGTTACTGACACGGTTTAGCGGTAAATTGAACTCTGGTTGAAAAGTTTTCGAGCGCACACAAGACATACAGGATCGGGAAAAGATTGAATTGGAGGGGGAATGCGGTAGCTCTTATGTACGTAATGCTCGGGAGGTGAGGCGACAGCACACAGACCAAGTGATGCGTTGGCCTTGCAGACGCGGAGACGGGATCTAATCTAGGAGGAGTGACGCCAGCTCTGGCGCAGCGCCGGTCCCGTTGAGCCTGGGTGTTTCTACGGAGTGGCAGGAGTACCGGGAGTGGCTTTTAATGTATGTCAGCGTGCAGAAACCGTTATACCCAGGCATGATTTTATCGTATTGCTATTATTATTGTTGCTGTTCCTCAATAGGTAGTACGCTGACTAGGCCCCTGTGTGATGATGAATCGGGTGGAGTTGCGAGACGGAGCTTCGCCACCGTCTCCAGCCTTATCACTATCTGGGAATCTGGGAGCATCGAATCTGACCTACATGTAAGATAGCGTACGCTCTCTGTCCCGATGCAGGAGCACGGCTCAACCCGGACTGCGAACCACCGAAACAACCAGACCACTTGAATCGAGGCAGAAAAACCTTGGAAACAACGATCTGTTGGCTGCGCCGGCGCCCGACTTCCGAGCCGCGACTCAGCCACACTTGGCGCCTTACATATACTGGTGCTCTCCCGCCGCGTCGCCTCCGCATTATTCGTAGAAAAGGAACCTCTATCCCTGCTTATCTGTGTGAATTCCTCCCCACTCGACTTCCTGCATACCGGGAAGCCCTCGAAATTTTGTGAGCCCTCATACTACTTACTGTCTTCCCGATCACTCGTTCTTTTCAGAGACGTGTCGACCCCAGCTCTCCAACGTACAGCACCGACAATGGGTGTCCTCCTTCGTCGATACTACTGGTAAGTTTAAACTGCAAGGATGCTTTAATTCATTCTCTCATCGGCGAGCACTTGGTAACTTACCTCTGATGTTCTCAGCAACGACCGCTATTACGACGACTATTATGACGATTGCTCGAGTCCGTGGCATGACTGGGGCCGCTGGGTTGCGCTAGGCGTCATTGTCGGCGTCGCTCTTCTGGCGTCTTTCGTCCTTGCGTATGTTGCATCATATCTTATCTCGGTCTCTTTCAATATTGTCAAAAGTATCGTGCAAAGCAACTGACTAGTTATTAATTTGGCAGATTTTGCAATGCCCGCCGTCGCCGCAGGTTAGGTTATCAGCCTTACGCTGGCACTCGTTGGATGGCTCCCCCTCCATACTCTCCGCCAGCCAACAATGCCTATGTTTCTCCCCAAGTCCAGAGTCCTCCGCAGTACACCCCTGCTCCACCGACATATGGTTACTTTGGTGGTCAGCAACCCGGAATCGAACTGCAGTCTCCTCAACATGTATATCAACCTCCAGCAGGTCCGCCTCCAAAGAACGCGATGCCATAACCCTCGATTGTCGCATAATAATACAAATGCTCATACTTAGAGCCTGCAAAAAGAGAAAGACCTGTCTTTGAACGTCAGATGATACTATTTAATTTGCCTGCGATCACTGTTGTTTTTTGATTGCATTAAAGATACTCGGCTTTGGGCGTGTTTTGTTTTCTCGTCCCACCTCAACGATAAATCTGCACTATGTATTAATCTTTGTTTTTCCACTCCGTATTTTCGGGACATGTTGGGATATGAAGCTATCTGCTGGTTTATTCGTGCATGTAGCATTCGATTTGGCCTGCAAATCCGATTGATATGCAGACGAACTGATTAAGTCGTCTTTACACACAGAGATTTCTGCTGTACAATAGTGAGCTCATAGCAGATTTCCATGATGGTTGAACCCCCTTCAATTTAAGATTGTCAGTAGTTCGTCGTTGGTGGCCTGAACGTCGAATGCCGTCATAGTTATTATTGGCGACTTGCCAATATTTTGTGAGGCTTGTATCCATGGGAGTAATCCGCTCTGCACGGTCGTCACAGCCTCCAAGATAGCCTGTCTTTTGCTCCATATTTTGCCCAAACGAAAGTTCAACCGAGATTCTAAATATAATAATAATTTTAAACCTTGCTGCCTTCAGGAACGACCGTCTTACTCCGCCGAAACCACTGACTGTCCTGTGGCTGTGTAAGCTTACTGGCGGTTCGGGGTTGCTGCACCCCTGCTTTAAATTATTCGGGCGACCTCTGTTTCGGTTTCAGCTCTCCTCCCCGCTGTCATAAATGCATGTTGCCCTCCAATGGTCGTTTGTATCGGGTCATCAAGCGGTAACCTAGATACTGAATCAATTCCTTGTGCTCTGTGAGAACTCGGTTCGATCTGCGACTTGGCATCCTACCTTGCGATCGTCTCCTTGCTCCGTCGCTGGGTGTGGTGGAAGGGTCGCCAGTGCATGCGCGCAACAGCAACTCCCCTGTCTATATATCAGATACTAGGTACCTCGAGAATACTCAAAGGCGACACAACTGCCTACGATCGATCGAACCTTCCGAAAGTCACGAGTCACCGTATATCGCCTCTCCCTAAGTGGGGAGGAAGTCGGTCTTCAATTATGAGCCCCATAGTCCACACGTTATTATGGCGACGGGATGTCAACGACATCAAGCACACACTTTCCAGCTGGGATAGTTGCATGGCCAAGAACTACTGCAAGTACGTAGACGTCCTTATGTGGTCTTGCGAATGCGCATGCGTCTGACCTCGCTGACACCGATGCTCCTAGATGGCCCGTTATTGTCGCGATCATTATCGGCTGCTTGATAATCCTCTCAATTGTAGCATGCATTGTCAACTGCATATGCTGTGGCTACCAATGCTGTACCGGATGCTGCAGATGTTGCTGCCCCTCTGGTGAGCGCAGGAGGGACAGGAGGAGGCCCAAGTACCTGGACGCGCCAGCACCAAACGGTTACAATCAGCCAACGCTGCCCGTTGACACCGCTTACCAATCACCGTATATGCCACCGGCTTTTCGCAACCCTCAGGCCTCTCAGTTTGACTCCAGGGTCAAAGGAGCCGCCGCTAGTCCTGCAATTCACGAGGATTCTTTGCCATCCATGCCCACTTGGAACGGCAGTCGCACGGTCCACGACGAGGTGGAAATGGAGCCTCTGGATCAAGGCCATGTCCCGCCTTCTGGGCCTACTAAGTTCGGGAGATCTGGATATATGGAGGTGCCATCTGGCGCAGTTGAGCCACCTGTAGCCTACAATACTGGTTATCGCGGTGTGGACCCCTCTCACGGACAGCACTACGCTGATATTCCCTACGAACCACCTAGTCCTTCGAGCCGATACACTCGGTCTCCAGTTTCCACGGCGCCTCCAACTTACGTGTCTGTGCTGGATGAGCCGCAGCACCACCCGCCCCTGCCTGGTGAGCTTTCTCAAGCAGATTCGGGTAGACTTCCATCCATTCTTGTTAGTGGTCGGAGTCCGCCGCCGAATTCGTTCAGGAATGTCTAGTTCGTTTAGTTGTTTATTCTTTTTGATTTTCTTCCTTTTTATCTATGGATTTGAATGGATGGCGTTGGCGGCTGCATGTTGATGAACTGGGTTATATTCTTGATTCTTTGTTTTATGGCGACTATGACCTTTTTTTTCTTCTTATTTATACTCGACGCAGGTAGAGACATACCTGTGCATTTTTCCGCCTTTTTTTCTCCCAGTTGCATTTGCTGGTCAAACATATAGCTACCGGCGATGAAGATCCAGGATATGCTAAAAGGAAAATCATTGTCTTATAACGCTGTACAATTTCAATTGCTTGTAAAAGTCGAAGCCTGGACTCTGCGTTGCCAATTTTCTCTATACGTATAAATCAGCACGGCAGTTCCACTCCAAACCTTCCTAGGTAATCCAGAGACACCTCTTCATCCTCGTATGATATATAATAGAGCGGTACAATATGAGCCACTTTTAAAGTGTTCCATGCTGCCCAGCTGGTCTACCAGCGTTGATCCAATCATCTTTCAACATTCGCTGAGACATTACGCATCTCCTACGTAGGTACCATCTCGTTGCAGCCCTGGAGAGCAGCCTCACGTGTCTGCTTTCTATTCTTTCAAAAGATGGTAGATGGTCCGCGACTTTTTCTGCTTGGTTTTGGAGGCCTAGTGAGGATCCAGGAATGGCTGACCTCAAGGAAGTTGGTTTCACTACATATAATGGTTAGAAGGTACATAACCTCATGAGGGGAAATACAAACAGGAACTCACTGGCAGTGAACAGTGAGTAGTAGAGATATTATGCTTATGAAGTGCATCATCACCACAGCACTCTAGGATGTCACATGCAAGGTTGATACCACCCAACTCAGGGAAGAAGTCCAAGGATGCTGCCAAACCTGAAACCAACAGCTATTCATTTGGCCGACTTGCGCTGGCGTACTATCCCAAGCGGATCTTTGCCCAGCGCTTTAGAGGAGGCCAGTCATCGACTGGTTCGACGGTCAAAAAAAGGTCATGTAAGATAATATTGATACTTTCCGCTCGTCGTCTTGTTGAGGTTTTTCTTTCAAGATGGAGTGTCCAGACCTCCGAATTCAGGTGATCTGCCCCACCGTGACCTCCTCAATGGTTGCATCATCTTGGAGCTGGACCAGTAAGGCGTTCGGGAGGTGATCCGGTTGGATGCATCACCACGTTCAGCTACTAGTAGCTAGGAGGATGTTCTCTTCTTAGTGTTTGTGCCCATGACGCTATTCGGGGGTTTTGTGTTATTGGATATTCATATACCCATTTATCTAGTTCTAAATCCTTTACCTGCTGGACTGAATATGGTAATGCAGTTCAACACATCCCCCAAAATGGGGTCTTGCTGCCTGTATAATAACCATGCTAAAGGTCAGTGTTAGCGCAGCTAACAGCAGTGCCGGCATATAGGTGGTGCTGGCCCGTATAGCCTAGCGGCCGCTACTCTGTTGACTTTTGGCGCAGTGCGTTAGTAGCACGGCCACAGTAGAGTCTGAAGTGGTTTCTTGGCGGATTTGGACATGGTAACTGGCGCCAATTTGTTAGTTTCTCCTTTGGTGGATGTGGAACCGGACGTACATCGCTGAGTTCGATCTTGGCTCACGAGGGAGGTAAATCGGGCAGACTGAGTTGGTTGGAAGTTGCAGGGATTACAGCGCTGTAGAGACGTCTCCCCTGCAGTGGAAGGTTGGGGCGCCAACGGCGGGCGGTTCTGCCGGTAGACGACACCGGCCATTCACTTCATTGTCAATCCGACAGCATGATCCCTTTATTCTCTCTCTTCCACAAGAGCCCATTATGAGAATTCCATCATTGAATACTTCATTCTCAGTCTCCAGAAAATGTCCTTTCAAACCTATCCGACGTCAATTTAGCGGACAAATGAACCCTTCCAGGGGTTGCAATCAAGCAATGCCCTCTACTGCCCTGCGCTTACAGAAGAATGATGGTGCCGGTAAGAACCTTTGCTGAGGAGCCTCTAATATTGAGCATGCTACTTATCATTGTATTCCACAGTGATCGAAGCAGGAGAAGAAGAGTTTTACCGATATACCACGAAGCGATGGCTGTGCGTTTCTGCGAATAAATACTGCTCTTGACGGCCTATTTACCAAACAGCAGATCAAACGACACCCAGGAAGCTTTGAAGCGATATCGACATTTTAATATCCCGGAGCTTCTCGCCGTTGCCATCCGATCAAGTGGCACGGATGCGAATATATGTACGGCATCCCCATTCCCATGAGCATATAGTTTTTCTAATACATCTTCAGGCACCCATATGATGAAGTATCGGGAGGGTCAATATAATAAGACATTTCTTCTTACTTTTAACAATGGATCCGAAGTGGTCGTAAAGCTCCCAAATCCCAATGCATGACCAAAGGCTCTCACTACCGCCAGTGAGGTTGCAACAATGGACTACGTAAGCTATGAATTCCCGAGACAGCAATACAAAAGCTAATATCAGAAGGCACGAGAAGTTATTGGTCTACCTGTTCCGCGGGTTTTAAGTTGGAGCTGTGATCCCTCAAACCCTGTGGGAAGTGAATACATTATTATGGAAAAGGCAAAGGGAACTGCTCTTGGTGATGTCTGGTATCAACTTCCTAGTCCATCAAAGCACAAAATCATAAGTCAAGTGGTGGAATTGGAAGCAAAATTAGCATCCGTGTCCTTCCGAGAACACGGATGCATATATTACACACACGATCTGCCCGCAAGATATTCCAAAGATCAGTTCTCACTTTGTGGAAACGATTCGAAGAAATTCTGCATCGGCCCAGTCGTAGACCCAATTTTCTGGTCTGATGGCCGGGCTGAGATGGAACTGTGTCGTGGTCCTTGTAAGCTTCTTGTTTTCGCAGGTTTCATCGCGTTCCTCCTGACTCTTGTATTATGACAGGGCGAGAACTATCCGATTATGCAACAAGCATAGGTATTAGTGAGAAGATATGGGCAATGCAGAATGCACAACCACGCATGAACTACTACCGAAGCAACACCGACCGCGAGACGCCTAATGAGTACATAGATCTTATTGAGAAGTATCTGTTGGTTGTTCCGTATCTAACACAATATGAGTCTGCCTCTACGGAACTTTTGAAGCCAACATTGTGGCATAGTGATCTCCACCTCAACAACATCTATGTTGATCTCAATGCAGAAACTATCACTACTATCATTGACTGGCAGAATACAACGGTCGCCCCCCTGATCTTGCAAGCCAAGGTACCTCGGATGGTCCAACACGTCAGTCCACTTCCACTCGGTTGGGTTATGCCAGAGAAACCAGAGGATTATGATGCCTTGGCCGAGAAGGACAAGCTGAGGGCAGACAGGCTCTATGAGAGCGCACTATGCCATAAGTATTATGAAGTTCTTACTGCTAAGAGAAATCCACGACACTATGCTGCTATATGCCACAATGATACCTGGAAGCCACCTCTCATCCAACCGATTCAATCAATAAGTGGGGCTTGGTCATCGAGAGAAGTTTTTGGGCTTCGCTCGTCATTAATGGCTGTGGTGGATCATTGGCCGGAACTGCAGTCTGCAGCTCATTGCCCTATTTCCTTCACAGAAGAAGAGAGGAAATTGCACAATGAAGAGATGGAGAACCGTGACTACATTGAGCGACTAATGGAAGAGTTTCAAGACGCAGGTATCCTGACACTTGATGGAATCGTTGATCCCGAAGATTATGAAATTGTGCAGAAGACAAACTACCTGCAAAAGAGAAAGTTCATGTCATTAGCGGAAGATGAGGAACAGAGAGAGTGGATGGACAAGATCTGGCCATACCAGGATCGTCCCGAAGAAGCGTGATATTTCTTATCTATGATCTTTTTTTTTTTTAGCTTAGCATGTCACAATATGGTGGTATATAGTAGTAGAGATTACTCCGAGCGCATGGACTGGTCACATATGTCTAATGATATTTTCATTGTCGTTCCACAGCAGTGGACGCCCAGTCAGCTAGTGCTTGATAGGCCATACACGTCTACCTCTTCCTTCATTGATTCTACCGTTCTTACAGATACGGATATACATGATCCGGTTTTAGCATTGATTAAAGGTGATGCCCAATAACTATTCCTCGTAAAGCCAGATGTCTCCTATGATGAGAAGGTCGATATAACCTCTGGTGATGGCGGGTTGGATAACTAAGTCTCATTTCAAGATTTATCCACAGCTTCTCTACGTATCTTGGAATATTGAGCCTGGATAGACGCCATAGCCTGGTTTCGGCAGGGCTACGCTGACTTCTCAACTCGAACAACAGCTGATTCTCCGCAGGTGAATAAGAGCTTCACTTATGACGCCTCCCGCGGGTTACATGTCGCGAAGACTAGCTCTGAGGGCGACCATCAGAGGATGATGACTGTTCAGGAGACATCTCTGGCGATCACGACGGCAGTAGACAGTGAACAATACCGGGAAGGAATGTTACATAATGAAGGAAGTATGTCAAGGGCCGTGGGGTTGAACAAGCAGAAATCCCTGGCGGAAGACCTCCTGCGCCTCGCCCGGAGTGGCTTCGCCACTGTTGGATGGATTTCGAAATGGGTTCGTGCATCCCTCGCTGGCTCTATTAGGAGAGGTTGGGTTTATTTCTGTTGCCTTCCTCGACGGGGGCGTATATTTGCGTAGCCACCACGCTGGGCCGCGAGCGATCAACGCGATCTCCTTTCAGGATGCCTTGAGTCGCCCAACAGTCAGATCAACTCTCATGAAAGTGGGGAGAACGGGCCAAATCCGGGAAAAAGAAACCAATTTTATCAAAAAAGTCGGCGTTGCCTCGCAGAGACATAGGGCCGCAGAACTCTTGGATTCTTGCAATTTAAGTAGCTAATTGGCGACTTACCTCTGGCTGTCGCTCTTCTTCGGACTGCTCTCGGCTTTTCTAAACTATGAAATCCGGCCTGACCGTCTTGGCCGTGTTGTAGATAGTCCTGCTCTTCCAACAGCGTCAACTCAGTGTATCACAAAAGAGCAACCATCTGAGTACAATATTATCGACCAGATCTCGTACTGCCCTATTAGGATAGTTATCATGCTTTCCTTAATCATACAAACTATGTCATGCGTCCATGAATATAGCTTCACTCTTCCAACGTAAAATCAAAATCCTTAAAAAAATCCTTGAAGAGATTCGCATCCGTCTCTTCCTCCTCCTGCGTCTGGATATCGTCCCTCCAGTTTATTCGCTTCTCAAGTCCCAGCAGTTTCGCCATCACCCTGCGCCCGAACTGGATGTCGAATCGGAAATCCGGCGTTAGCGGTAATATCAAGACCTTGACGCATTCTTTCTCCCCTCCTTCTTCTTGTGAATCGTTGCCATTTCCTGCAGGCGGCGGTCCCCAAATCCATACCCGGAAAAAATCGCCCGGCTCACTGCTCGGGTCGTCTCGGGCGCTCGGCTGCTCGAATTTTGGGTACTCTAGATTCTCTCCTTCCACTTTGAACGCGGCTTCTACTAGACCTTTACTGATCATGTCTGATGGTGCGGGGAGGAATTGCCAGTGGACGTGAATTCCGTTGCCCCTGCTGATCTCCCACGTTACTGCTCCAAGCGACCCCTTGGAGCGGTGCTGGAGCATCGAGTGGAGGGACTTTCGATATCGTTGCATCTCATTGAAGGTCCCTATGCGGGTTTCCGCCTCCGTTATGAGGCTTAAAGTCGGCGAGTGAGTTAAGGGAATGATTAGCATGTGTCCCGGAAAACCCAGGGATGGGAAGGTATCTGCTGTTGATAGTGGACCTTTAGCAGTCGTGAGATAGCACTCGTTGCCGATGGAAGTAATCAAATGGGTTGCGACGTTTGGATTTGACAGGCAAAAAAAGCATTGGTCCGGTCCTGGCGGCGGACCTCGTGCTCGTTTTCGCGGTCGTTGATAATCATCTGCGATAGAAAATCGCTGATATGACTGCGTTTGAGATGGAAGGGCTTTTCTTTTCGTCAGGAATGAAGTAAATGGAGAGGCAGTTGCTCCCACGGGCACAGTCAAAGGTATAGGCGCCTTGGGATCCAACGTGAACGCATACATATATTTTTGTTTGGACGTTTTACTGTACGACGCTAAACTGACGAAACGCGTCAGCAGTTTGGCGTCGGGATTGTCCTCTGATGGCAGGTGAAAGAAAGGCTCTCTCTCAAAGAAGAAGTTGCCTGACGATGAGACGTGGTAGCGAGGCTTTAGCGTTGAACAGAGGTCTGCGAGGCACTGTATCTCTTCAGATGGAATTGAATCGTCTGGTAGTGACACCCTTGAACCAGTCCGAATGCCCTTAGGCCATTGATTCGTGATGAGAATATCGGCCGTGTGCGCACCATGCAGAGCTCTGGCCTCGGATTCCGTGAACTCCGGTTTGAATCTGTCGCGCGATTTGCTCCCCTTGCTTGTCGCAGCGTCGAATCGGCCTCCCAGAGAAACCAAACGAATCCCTTCGGCAGTCTTGAGCGTGCCGCGTTTACCAAGGTAATACAAGTTTGGGCAAACCTCGTCATCTGATTCGATCTTCTCTACTATCCTAGTGGGAAGAGGACGGTTGCCCAAGCTGAAATAAGTCGGTAGCGGCACAGCGATGTTCCCCTGTACAAGTGCAGAGACTTCATTCAACTCATGGTCTGTGGTGCAGTCCCCGAAGAGATCCCCAATTACAATCGCAAAGGAGAAGCTCTGTTTGGTATGAAGCTTTGCTAGTTTAGTGAATATTTCTCGCAGTTCACCATTCACGCTTCCAACGACAATTCTAATAGATACATTAGCAAAAGAAAACATATACAAATAATTGTACCTATACCCACATTTTAGAAGCCATTTTTATGAGTGTGGCGTACCTAATATCATAAGGCGCGTCAATTCCCAATGATGGAATGCTTCCGATGATTTGAGAAACCGGTGTTCACGTGATCGTTGTTTTAGCCCGATAAGGCTAGTGCAGTTCTCATTATCTCCGCCCGGCAGAAAATTGGCGTGTCGATCGTCAACTTTTTTTCACTTAGGAAATTCTTGAGCTTTTGCAGCACGGTAGCCCACGTCGAAACGGCAGGGCTTTTTGGTGGGGAATCCCATCGCAGTTGCGAGATGGTGGCAGCGCCATCGAGCTCTCGGGCTAAGCCCTTGAAGCGCCTAAAGGGCGGCACAGAGACGACAAAGTCGCATCGATTCGAGCCTTTCTCGCAGCGGATTGCCAAGTTAAAAGTCGATCCCATCCATCGCGTGCGCCGACCGAGTTTCGGGGAGGAAAGCGATGAGACTTCCTCACATTTCAGATCCGCATTTGAGCATTGGACGGAACTGAATTTATCTGAAAATTTCGTGTCCTTTTCACGCCGAGTAAATCCACTTTGCGAGAGCTTGGCTCAGATTTTACATCATGACGAAAAAATAATGGGCTTGTTGGTGGAATATATCGAGAAGATGGATCCGCTTTGCATGGAACCTTTATTGAGTCTTCTTTCCCAATTTGCCAGAGATTTGGGCGTCAGGTTCGAAAAGCACTTTGAGACCGCCGTGACTTTGGTAGCATCTGTTGCTGCTACGCACTCGACTGTCGAGGTCGTAGAGTGGAGTTTCACTTGTCTAGCATGGATTTTTAAATTCTTGTCTCGCCTTCTTGTTCCAGACCTTCGACGACTCCTAGCGATAATGACCCTGTATCTCGGAAAGGAGCGACAGAAGCAGTTCGTCTCCAGATTTGCTGCCGAATCCGTGTCGTTCCTCATCCGAAAGGCCGGCCTAGTCTACTATAAGAACAAGGTTCCTCTTGAGCGCGCAGTATCCTTCCTATTCGATGATCTTCGAGCGACGGCCGCGGATTCCAAGAACGTGGATACCTATAAGGAGGGCCTCATGGTCATGTTCTCTGACTCTATGAAAGGCGTGAAGGGCGGGCTGTACTCCAACGGAGCTGATATTCTGAGTTGCATTCTGGATAATGTGCGAGTTGGCGACGATCTGCACTTCAACTTGTCCCTCGAAGTTGCGAGCGGAATCATAGTAAATCTCATCCATCACACGACGGCAGATACGTTTCAACCTCTTCTGGACGTTATTGGATCCTACAATTCCACTCATAGCCAGCAAAGTGAAAGTCAATACCTGGAGTTGTGTACCCGTCTGCTTTTTCTGTGCGTGGCAACTCGCAAGGGCTCAAGAGTGAAGAATTGGAGAACCATCCACCAGAGTACTTTATCGTTGCTCGAGAAAGCGGCGACTGCTCCAAGTGTATATGAGAAATCATTACCGCTGCTCTTTACTACAGTAGGATATGAACTCCAAACGTCACCCATGGATGAGGTGCTCCCGTTTATGCGTCCTATCATGGACTATGTCTCCGACGATCGCTTTTCCGCTTACTTTCTACCGTTTTGCACTCTCTTCACGGAATGGGGCCCAGAGCGATTCCATAGCATTGTTCTTCCCTATTTTCAAAGGTAAGGATATTGATAGCAAGCATCTTTTGCCCCTTCAATTCTGACGGTCTTTGCTAGGTTTATTAATTCTTCATGGCTGGAGCATGAACATGAGCTCTGTTTGACATTGCATCAGCTGAGCCAGGCTGGATACGTCACGTCTGAAATCTCTAGACCCGGATACATAACTTGCCCAGCTTCATGGAAGTCTCACATCAGGGATGCACTCACCAATCCACACCAGGACATCACAGAGATTGCCCTTCTGAGTGCATATTCAGAGCTTCCAAAAGCACTGTCTCTAGTTGTCGAGACTTCTCTCATACCCGACATGGTTCAGAGCTTGCATGATCAGCTGTTATCTGCATTGAAAGAATCCGAATTAGAACCAACGCCGAGGACAAGATTCTTACTGGGGCGGGCCTTTAAAACTTATGTCGATCTCGCAACTCTTTCTGGAGACGTTGATTTGGAGCTTTGGGATCACATCCGCCCAGTTGCAGCAAGATTCTCTCGTCTCCCCATTTTTCTCGAAGCGCTCCTTGCCTACTTTTCAGCGTGCCCCAGATCGATAAAGTTCAGCGAATCGCCGTCGGATGATTTTGCTCATGTTTTGATATCGAATTTGGCCGGCCGATTTCACACATCTAGGCTACTATCCTTAAAGCTCTTGAAGGAGATTGTGGCTCGAGTGAGCGGCATTGACCCGTACCCGATCCAATTGTCGATAGAGATTGAAGAGAGTCCCTTGACCCTTCAATCTGCGAGGAGTCTCTCAATGCAAGTTCGTAAACTCGCAATTCTCTATCCACAGATTGCATCCCAGAAATGGATGGCAATTCTCGTTCCACATTTTTTGTTCGGGCTATTTTCAAAAAGAATGGCTCCTTTATGGGACGACGCAGCTACTGCTTTAAAATCAATCAGTGAGCAAGAGGATGGCGAAAAGATTGTTGCGGATATAGCCGTACGGTGGCTTCAGGAGCAAGGATCGAACATGCCGAGTGAGCATATAGTGGAAGAGAAGTATATGGATCGTTACGTATCCAGGGACTTTCAGTGCCCGAATGTTTTGAAGATTGAGAGCATTCGCGACGCTAAGTTTAATGATTTGAATGAGCCAAGGGCTGCTTTGATCGGAAACTTTGAGGTGGCTCATACTTGGTCAGAAACACTCCCTGTGACTCCTCGGGCTCACTCTTTGCGTACTCTCAACGCCGCCCCGAATGTCGCCGAAAAATACTCACGTCAGATTATCCCACTGTTCTTGTCGTGGGCTTTACATGATGAGGATGATGAACACCCTTCCAGCTCCGACCCTGGAGAACTTTCAGCTACTGGGGTACGCCCTTCTTGGGATTTCAAGGACCGACTGGCGATGCTTGGGCTCTTGGGGAAGTTTACCAACCCAAAAGTCTTATATAAGTCCCCGGAAGTATACGAAGCGCTTCTTGGACTCCTGTGTCATGGAAATTCCGAGATCCAGAAGTCCGCTCTCAATGCCATATTCACTTGGAAGGCCAAGCATATAGCACCCTACCAGGAGAACTTGCTTAATGTTTTGGACGAAAAGAGATTCCGAGATGAGATAGCAGTTTTCGTGAATATCGGACGTGATGATAGCGTGATTCAAGAAGAGCATAGAGATGAACTTCTCCCTGTCCTACTTCGAATCCTTTATGGTCGCATGATTTCTAAAGCTGGTGCTTCGGGGCAGGCTGGACAGACAGGACGACGAAAGACGATTTTGAGAGCACTCTCACTTCTGTCCGACGAAGACTTCGGGCTCTTTATGCACATAGCCTTTGGTCCCCTTGGGAATGTTAGAGTCGTGCAAGAAGGGAAGACCAATGAACAAGCCTTCTCACAAGAGCTGGCCAGTCCGAGGAGACAGACGGGTCTGTTGAAAATGATTGAAACGGTCTTCGAAGCTCTGCAGAGTCGCATGTATTCGTATGCAGAACGGTCTTTGGATGTTGTCATTTACTGTCTTGTTCGAGCATGTCGAGCGCTTGGGAAAGAGCAGACGACAGGTGCTGATTCTGAGAGAGGACGAATGGTGGCCGTCCAGCGCAACATCCGCCAACTATGCATTCGCTGCCTTGATCTCGTGTTTTCGATTTCTCTGGACAATGATTGGACACCCTATGTTCGCATTCTCTTTGACGAGGTGATTAACCCCAGGTTGGAAAACTTCGCGATCGAGACTGCACAAGGAGTGTCCGGGCTTCTTCGCTTGTTCCATACTTGGGCGAGTGCCCCTGGATCTTGTCTCTATCTCGTACAGTATAATGAGATCACCCTCAGGAAGATTGTGGACTGTCTCGGTGTGGAGTCCGCTCGCGATGAAGTGAAGCTCTTCGTGATGGATGAGATTTTAGTACCGCTAATCGAACTCTCTAACGGGAAAGATGTCGATGAGCGGGGCAACATAGCGGATATTTCGCCTTCCGAAATTTGTTCAGAGGTTCTGACCCCTTACACTGAATACATCCTTTCCCATCTTGGTCGCCTCCTCAAGCGAGGGCCATCTCGCCCGGTTCTGATATCCGGTGTTCAAACATTGTCTCTCCTCGCTCCCTGCGTCGAGTCCTCCCAAGAAACATCGAGTCTCATCAGCCTAACAACATACCTTCTCCGTCAACCGCCGGACCGAGTGTCACCTAAAACGAAATCTGGACTACTACGTATCTTGGAACACTTTATTCCACTCTATGACCCACAAGAAGACAGAGAACTATCCCAACAAGTGTTTGAATCGATCTGTTCCTTGTTTGATTATTTCAAAGATGATCAAAATAGAGAGGTCTTGTCGAAGGTGTTTACGGCTCTCGCTGGACATGATTCTGAGTTGATTGAGGTGGCTACTCTATGTGCTGATCTAAATTCCATATCGAAGAGGAAGCTCGAAGTGGATTACGAACGACGTCTCCAAGCCTTTCGGAAAATCAATGAGGAACTGTGGGAACGGCTTGATGCCAAACAATGGAGACCATTACTTTTCAACATCTTGTATCATGTCAAGGACGAAGAGGAACTCGCTATACGGTCTAGTGCTTCGCTTGGGATAAAGCGCTTCATCGAAAAGGCAACTTCTTCGGTAGACAGTGGCAACGCTGATTTTGAATCGCTTTTGATGGATATCCTACTTCCCGCTTTAAAGAACGGGGTCAGACAGAAGTCAGAACTGGTTCGCTCCGAGTTTGTTTCTGCACTTGGTTACCTCGTAAATCTAAGTCCAGGAAGAGCAGCTATTCAAGACATGCATGTGCTTTTGGTTGGCAACGATGACGAAGCTTCCTTCTTCAGCAATGTTCTCCACATACAACAACATCGACGCCTGCGCGCTTTGCGTCGATTGGCTGCTGAAGCATCGAAAGGCAACCTACAGGCGGCCAATATCAGCACAATCTTCATTCCACTCGTTGAGCACTTTGTTTTCGATCAGGCTACTGATGAAAACGCTCACAATTTAACGGCGGAAGCCGTGGCGACTATCGGGATATTGGCTGAATGGATGGAGTGGAGTCAATTCCGCATAACTTTTCGGAGATATCGCGGCTATATGCAGAGCAAGCCCGAGCTAGAAAGGAACATTATCAGGCTGCTTGGGCGCATGTCTGATGCTCTTTCGAATGCGGTGGCCCAGATGAGCAAATCGGAGAAGGCTGCTGAGGAAGACGAGATGGAGACGACCGGGTTGGAGTCCTCGAAGCCTACTCTATCTCGGTCTATCCCATCGGCCCCGAAAGTCTCCACCGAATTGACAACACACTTCATCCCATTCTTGACCGAATTCATCCATCACAAAGAAGAATCCGAAATGAGCCTGCGCTTGCCCGCAGCAGTCACTACGGTCAAACTTCTGAAACTCCTACCTGAAGATGATATGGCTCTTCGTCTGCAGCCAGTTCTTCTCGACGTCTGCAGCATCCTCAAAAGTAAAGCGCAGGAGTCTCGTGATACTGCGCGGAAAACGCTGAACGACATTGCTCTGCTTTTGGGGCCAGCGTACTTCGGCTACATTCTGAAAGAGCTTCGATATACACTGTCGCGAGGATACCAGCGCCACGTCCTTTCATTTACCGTCCATTCTATGCTTGTAGCTACCACTGATGATTTCAAGCAAGGAGATTTGGATTACTGCTTAGCAGACTTGACCTCCGTGGTGATGGACGATGTCTTCGGCGCCACCGGCCAGGAGAAAGATGCTGAGGAGTACGTGAGCAAAATGAAGGAAGTGAAGAGCAATAAAAGTTTTGATTCCATGGAGTTGCTGGCAAAGAACTCAACCGTCAGAAACCTTGCGCATCTCGTCCGGCCTCTTCAGGCGCTATTGCGCGAAAAGCTTACATCGAATATTGTTAAGAAGGTCGATGAGTTCCTGAGACGCATCGGGGCTGGTCTCCTTAGGAACCCCGGTGCCGAGAGTCGTGACCTCCTGGTCTTTTGCTATGAGGTCATAAACGAGTCTTACAAGGACCCAGCCGATGCTGAGACACAACCCGCTGGCTCTGCTTCTGAGAACCGGTTTCTTGTGAATCTTCAAGGGGCAAAGCGAGGCGAGAAGCGAGGAACCACGTCTTCTCACTCGTATAAGTTGACTCGCTTCTCCCTTGACGTCCTTCGCTCAATTCTAAATAAGTACAACTCCCTGCTTACTCCAGCGAACTTATCAGGTTTCCTGCCGATAATCGGGGATGCGTTGATGCAAGCACATGAAGAAGTGAAGGTCTCTGCCCTTCGCCTGTTGTCTACCATCATCAAGCTTCCTTTGGAGGAAATTGACAATAATTCCCACGTCTATCTTACCGAAGCCGTGAAAGTTATCAAGGAATCTCCAAGTACCAATTCTGAGATGGCGCAGGCGTCACTGAAGCTGATCGCGGCAATGGTCCGTGAGAGACATAGCACGAAGCTTAGAGACGGGCATCTTGCCTACTTGTTAAAGCGGCTTATCGAAGACATTGAAGAGCCCGACCGGCAAGGTGTGACATTCAACTTTATCAGGGCGGTGATGAGCCGGAAGTTTGTTGTGCCTGAAATGTACGAACTGGTGGATAGCATCGCGTCAATGATGGTTACGAATCAGACTCGTTCTGCGCGCGACTTAGCACGAGGGGTATATATCCACTTCCTGATTGAATACCCACAAGCGAAGGGTCGATGGTCCAAGCAGTTAAGCTTCCTCCTCAAGAACCTCGAGTACAAATACCCTGAGGGTCGTCAATCTGTCATGGAGGCGCTGCACATGTTGCTTTCAAGAACCGGAGACGAGCTCGCTCAGGATATTATTGGGACCTTCTTTTTGCCTGTCGTCATTGTTATGGCCAATGATGATGCACCGGAGTGCAGAGAAATGGCTGGCATGCTACTGGGAGAGTTCTACAGTCGAGCGGACAGGGAGCAAATGAAGACTATTCTGACGCCTCTCCATACCTGGCTCGAGCAGACAGACAACCTACTCCTGAATAATACTGGACTTCAAGCCATGAGAATCTATTTTGACGCAGAGAAAACGGAGAAGGAGAAACAGGCACGCTTCGTCACCAGCGTTCTACCAGAGATTATCCAGCCAATTGTCGACGATCGCGAAAGCGAAAATTGGCAGACGCTGTATTTCGCCTTGCAACTTTTCACGAAAATTTGCAAGGCAGTGCCTTCGATTGCTATGGCGAATGACTGCGAGCATATCTGGGCTTTTGTCCGCAAGTCTTTGCTCTATCCTCATGCTTGGGTTAAAACATGTGCTGCAAATCTCGTGGGTACGTGGCTGGCGGATCTGGCGAAGGCAAATTCTGCGGATGGCTACGGTTCGCTCCCTCTAGTTGGATCTGCGGGATTAGTTCTCGACGGAGACGCACTGAAACAATTACTGTATGCCAGTATGCGGTGTCTTCGAACTCCCGGGATCCAGGACGAGCTTGCGGTTCAATCTGTCCGAAACATTATCTTCTTGGGTCGGTGTTGCGCAAAAAATGGTCTTGAATTCTCGAGAAAGGCACAATCCAAGGATCCTGAGACAGATGGGAGCGACCCCGAGGATGATGACATTAGCGATTCCGGAGGCGAGGATAAGGTGAAAGGTTCAAACAAATCCGCTGTTCATTACATTTTCGAGCAGGCTTCCTTCATTTTGCGCAGAGAGACGCTCACAACCCGTGCGGAGTATTTGGCACCTAAAACTTCGTCTATGGGCCTCCTTGCGGCTCTCTGCAGGCGCCTGGATGCTGATCAAATCCGCTCGTCTCTACGAGTCATCCTTCTTCCTCTCCAGCATCTAACGGATTCATCAATACCAGCCCCGCGTTCATCAGATGAGGGTTTCCGAACTGCGTACAAGGCTCTGGTTTCCAACAGCCATGAGATCCTTGACATCATCCAGAGCAAGCTGGGTACTACGGAGTACATCACTCAGATGGCACTCGTCCAGGATTCTATCAAACAGAGACGTGAAGGCAGACGTGCCAAGAGACGGATCGAGGCCGTTACAGATCCGGAGAAGTATGGTCAGGATAAGAAGCGGAGGAACGAGAGGAAGCACGAGAAGCGCAAGGAAAAGGGAATGGAATACCGGGGAAAGAGGCGAGGGTGGTAAAAAGATATGGATTCCATGTTACCGCATATTTGGCATAAACAAAAGGCGTTTCTGGCGGAGCAAAATTTATATAGAAATGGGGGCAACGTCTACAAGGCGCAAAGGCCCGAGTCACTATTTTTTCTATATACAGGTATTGAGGATTGTTCAGCTAGCTCTATCACAGCATGAGATATTTTGTTCCTTTGGCTATGATCTTTCCAAACACCCCAAGACAAGCTCCTTATAAATACTAGATTCCTGCAAATTCCTTTCTAACCAAAACTCCTTTTGTCCGTAAAATGCCGTGGAAAACGCGCTGTACCGCAACAGACCTAAAAAGCAAAAGGTTCATCCACGGAGGGACCAATCGACGCGTACACATTCAGTGGCTCTCCGGCTTCCTCACAGACCCATCATCCCAGAACTCCACATCCCCATCCAAATACCCCTTCGTCAGGGATTTTCCTTCCCGCTGCAGTATGTCTTCCAGCGTACTCCTTTGCTCAAGGAAAATATTGAGATGATCGCTAATAACGTGCCGGTTCGTGCATGAAGGGCAACGAATCAACACCGTACCGCGATGATACCCATGTTTGGATATCCGGTGTGACGACCTCTCTCCGCAGGGCTTGCATGTAAATGTGATCTGGTACGCCGGTTCTTGATCGCGGCGTGCTCTGTTCTGTTCCTCCTTTTCTGCGTCTGAGGCTTGGTCGGATGGCACATCGGTCAGAGGCCGGGCGCTGCCTGAGGTCGACGAGGAGTTATTCCTGACTGGCGTGTATAGAGGGGGGAGTTTCCGTGATGTACGGAGACCTGGGCGTGCGAATGACTGCGGCGGTTGAGAAACCAGCTGCGAGAATCGGCGGGTTCCTCTGGGAAAAAAGATTGTTCCGCGAGGCAAGGCAGTATAACTGAGGACTCCTTGAGACAATAATCGTGGAGCCTGCATCCTGACTGATCTGTTGGCTGTTCAGGGAATCACCGAGCGTGAAGGAAAGAAGACTGCAACAGGAGTGGATCTGACTGCGGTGAATGACGGAGGTCATGCGGAGATAGGTTGTTCCACCTTTCCGCCGCCGTGGAGAGCTACAGTCTCCCTCTTAGACCTATTTGCAACTATGTCTTTTATTTATTCCTGGAGCTTAGACTTTTTTGTCCAGCTCCTTGAGAGTTATGACTGAGTCTTACCTTTGGACTTCTCGTCTTCCCTTGTGTGTCATTGCTATTCTGTCATCCTTTGTTCGGCCTTGTTCCTCCACGTCCCTCATTTGACAGCGTACAAAATGGCTGCCATGAGGGCTAGGCAGAAAATAAGAGCTCCGCGGAGGGTACGTTGTTGATGTTTTTGTATTCTTGCATCTCTTGCATTTCTGAAAAGAGGGGTGTCGCTTCCTGTGAACGGAGTTGACGGAATCTTTGCGTCGTGCTTGTTTCTCTGGGAACTAACTAGCTTAGAAACCCATGACTTACTAACTGTTAAATCATATAGGGCGGGGCTGCTGGCAGGAATGAGAGTCTGGAGACAATATGGCCCGTACTGTCGTCGTCGTTGCAGGAGATCCATACGAAGAACGCTTCGACACTCTCTTTCGAGGAATTGTATCGGAACGCCTACCGAATCGTTTTACTCTCGCAGGGCGAGGAATTGTACAATCGAGTGAAAGCCCTGGAAAAGGAGTGGCTAGAAAATGGAGTCCAAAAGCACGTAGCGGCCGCGGTTGCACCTACTCTCTTACTGGACAAGGAGCCCACCGACACGCTGGATCAATCGAGTGAGCGGCGGGCTGCCGGCGAGAAATTCTTGAATGTACTGAAAGAGGCATGGGAAGATCATCAGTTATGTATGGGCATGATTACCGACGTTCTTATGTACATGGTATGTCCTGTGGTCTCTCTATTACTAGCACTGCTCTGGCTAACTATGCTCTGGGTCTTGGAGGATCGAGTTATCGCTACAGATCATCGGAAACCCTCGATATACGTGGTATCGATGGGATTGTTTCGGGATTGCGTATTACGGGCCCTCGTACGTCCAGAAATAGAAACGACAGTCGCGGATGTCTTAGTATCGACCGTCCTTTTCATGATTCAACTGGAAAGGGCAGGGCATATAATTGAGCGGCCATTGGTACGGCATTGCATCTACATGCTTGAAGGTCTCTACGAGACTAGCACAGAAGAAGAGTCCTCCAAGCTTTATTTAACCCTGTTCGAGCCAGCGTTTCTGGCGACGAGTCAAACCTTCTATCGGGCGGAAGCGGAGCGCCTTGGTGAGATGGCCGATGCTGCTACATTCTGCAAGGTCGTCTTGGACCGCATAGCGGAAGAGGGAGAGCGCTGCCACTCAACGTTGTCCCCCCTCACAGAAACAAAGATCAAGGAAGTTCTGGATAAGGAACTTATTGCCAGCAAGATAGCTGACATCGTTAATCTCAAGGGTAGCGGCGTCAAATATATGCTCGACCACGATAAGCTAGACGTTCTGAAAAGTGTCTACGAACTAAACTCCAGAGTCGACAAAACGAAGGCGGTTCTCACGACTGCAGTGCAGAAGAGGATATATGATTTGGGCCAAGAAATCAACGCCACCTCGACAGCGCTTTCACAAGCAATATCTTCAGCACCTAAACCAACCGAAAAACAGGTCAACGGTGAGAAGAAGGCTGCAGAAAAGGAGAAGCCTATGAATCAGCAGACGGCGGCTGCCATCAAATGGGTTGATGAAGTCCTAGCGCTCAAGAGAAAGTTCGATAGCGTCTGGAAGAAAGCGTTTATGTCCGATCCTGGCATGCAGACATCCATTACCAATAGCTTTTCCGATTTCATCAATTCGAATTCGAGGTGCTCGGAGTTTCTATCTCTATTTTTCGACGAGAATTTGAAGAAAGGTGTGAAGGGGAAGACCGAGAGTGAAGTTGATGCACTTCTCGATAACGGCATTACACTGCTACGATATGTGAAGGATAAAGATCTTTTCGAAACATATTACAAAAAGCACCTCTCTCGGCGTCTTCTCATGAAACGTTCGGCCAGTATGGACGCAGAGAGACAGATCATATCTAAGATGAAGCTGGAAGTTGGCAACCAGTTCACACAAAGGATAGAATCCATGTTCAGGGATATGACAATTTCCGAAGACTTGACCACAAGCTACAAAGCGCACATCACGCGCTCCGGCGATCCAGACCAGAAACGAGTTGAGCTGGAGGTCAACGTGCTCACCAGCACAATGTGGCCGATGGAGATTATGTCGAGCTCCAAGGACTCGGTGCAGCTTCCTTGCACCTTCCCTAAAGAAGTTGAGACAGTCAAACAAAGTTTTGAGCAGTTTTATCTGAGCAAGCACAACGGTCGAAAGCTCTCGTGGCAACCCAGTATGGGCACTGCAGATATCCGAGCGACATTCCAGCGACCGAACGGCAAAGTGGCACGGCACGAGCTCAACGTTTCCACCTATGCTATGTTAATCTTGATCTTGTTCAATGACGTGGCGGACGGCGAATCTCTAACCTTCGAAGAGATTCAGGCCCGGACGCGGATTCCCGACCATGACTTAATACGAAATCTGCAGTCATTGGCGGTCGCTCCGAAGACACGAGTGCTGAAGAAAGAGCCCATGAGCAAGGACGTGAAGCCAACCGACCGGTTCTTCTTCAACAAGGACTTCCAGAGCATGTTCACGAAGGTCCGTATTGGTGTCGTCAGTGGTGGTGCCAACAAAGTCGAGAATACAGATCAGCGGAAAGAGACCGAAAAGAGAATGAACGAGGAGCGTGGAGGCAGTATCGAAGCTGCTATAGTGCGGATCATGAAGTAAGCTCCCCATATTCGAAGCAAGCGAGATGACTAGCTGCACCTGTTTCAGGTCTACGACCTATATGATTGTATCGAGATATGCTAACCTTTGCTTCTTTCTCTTACGCAGACAACGCAAGCAACTGCCTCACTCTCAGCTCATGACCGAAGTTCTCTCTCAGCTATCCTCTCGTTTTGTTCCGGACGTTAACATGGTCAAAAAGCGGATCGAGAGTCTAATCGACCGTGAATATCTCGAGCGAGTGTCCGAAGAACCACCTACTTACGGGTACATAGCATGAAATACTTTCTTCCTCCTCGCATTCTGCCTTTCTTTCATCTGTCAGTATTGCAGATTCGATGGTTGATGCGTCGGGTGGTCTCCTTTCTCTTTCCCTCCCCTTTTTCACGGCTACGGTCGATTGCTCCTGCATCATTTGGCTGGGCGTTGGGTAGGTCAGCGTTGGTTTGGATCAAGTATTGTTGCGACATTGTGGTCCAAGGAGCTCTTTATTCTTTGTTGCTTTAGTGCAGTAGACTCGATGAGAAATGAGCGCTTTTATGAAACCTCTGCGACATCCTTTTCTCTCATGCGGTGCTCGTAAGTTGGCTAGCACGGCTGGCGATGGAATGGGGGAAGAAGAATGCATGTTGAAGATCTTGCAATGAAATGACGACGCAGGATGCAGGTCATAATGTCAGTATCAAGTTCAGAATCAAAGTTAACATTAGATCCAGTGTCGAGGACAGGGTCTGCAGCCACTTTATCCACCAATACTATATTTCCTCTATTTTCTAGTAGAGCCATAGGGAACTCGTTTCCAGCAACCCTTGGTATCCTTCGCTTTCAATATATCTACTCGAGAATCCCGATCCTGCCAAGGTATTCAGTGCCCGGAGCTACGGAATACACCCAGACATGCCTACTTACATTCTCCCCGGGTATTCAAGAGCCGTATTACGAGATATCAACTCCCAACTGAAACCACGGGCGGTTCAATAATGTGCTCAAGGGACAGACAGAAAGAGCAATACATACAATCCGCTAGCTGCGTCACCTCGCAACAATCATACTTCCAACTCTGCGCCACTGAGCCACAAGACCCATGCCCAGCGGTCTGGAACCTCCGACCCCATAGCACGGCCATGGACCACAAGCTCGTATCAAGTTTAATAAGTTAGTATGATGTTTTAACGGCTTTCTGTGACCCTCTCTCCGTCAATCAGACATCTCAAGAAGAACGAGAGTCATGCAAGCATGAAGGACTTCTGGGGAACCATGCGTAAGCAATATAGTTCAGTGGCGATACGATCCTCGTACACGGACAGATACTCTCTCTCTATCCTAGACCAGTCAAGGAAGCCTCATGGCGCAGAGGATAGAGCATGTAGAGCTCAAGGGTACGTTAGTCATCGAATACATGAAGTCATAGTTAGTCGTGCATGATTTAGGGCATGGTGACGAACCTCAGTATTATCCACGCGAAGTATATCAGTCAACTGTCGAAATTAACCTATCATGTCAGAAGAGTCGCTTGGTAGCTGAGTAGTGGTTGCATGACTTTTGACATCAACGCTGACGCTGACAGCCAGTAGAACGCTCATAGATTCATTCTAGACCTCGTAGTAACTTGCTGATTTCTTGATTCGAGTCTTGTCCTTGATGTAATTCATATATTTATAGACCTTTGCCCGTGACATACCAAGGGAGTCCCAGTGGTATATAAAGGTATGGCGTACATGGTTCTTTTGTCTGTTCCATCTCACATCTCTCAATCATTCATTCGACTCGACATTCCGACAAGGGAAACAAACACTACACGACATGGACAATCTCGAGAACAGAGCTCGTGGCTACAAGGCGTAAGTTGCCCAACAAGACACGAGAAACCCCCTTAGCTAACAAAGAAAAAAGTACCCTCCACAACCCCAACGCCTCCAAGGAAGCCAAATCCCACGCGCAGGATGAACTCGACGATGTCGAACAGGAAATGAGAAGCCAGGGTGAATCCCAGCAGGATATCCATGAGGATAATGTCAAGAGGGGTCTTTATGCGTAGGCACATACATCTTCTTTCTTCCATGTGGTTTATTGTACGCTGACATGATAAACAAAAAGGGCAATGCACAACCCCAATGTCACCCCGTACGGTCGACAGGAGGCACAGCGGAGACTTGAGGAAATGGGGGAACAGTTCGATCCCATGGATCCCATGGATCCTTCGTATCGGACTACTTGAACTCAACTCGCATGGGCTGGGTATACTTGTATCTAGGTAGGGTTACTAGTAGGGATAGTTAGGTGTTGTTGTATCGGATTCGTCGATGCTGAAAATCAAGTTCCTGCATCAGTATGAACGTGTCTCCGCTTGGTATCATCTCTAGATTGGTATCGAGGTTCTTCTAAGATAATGATCTGCATATTTAGTTATTTAGAATAATGGTGAGATGAAAGGTAATTTACCAGCATTGAGTGTTAAGGAGCCATGGCGGCCCTTCCGGTCCATCGCAGAGTAGTTGAAAATGTATTACCCCACACCCTCAGTTCAGTGTAAATGTTTATGCCAATCCTATAAGACCTGTCGAATGGTACGTTAATATTGCAACGATCGGAGCTGCGTTGACGGTTGAGAGTATAAATTTATAGAATGGATGTATCAGAACGCGCGGGCCGACGAGCACCGCAGGAGAACACAGCCTTATCAAATTGGTTTATATCACCATATAAACATAGGAAGCCACGCGCATCCTCGCCGATACACGCAATGATATCCCGCTCTTTACATAGGCATCATACACGAACCCCAAAATGTACATGCTAGACAAGCACTCGATGACCCAACCGGAAAATAACGCCAGGAAACAGACAGTACCAGGATATCACAGACCATGCTATACCACGCACCCCCCATGCAGTGCATTCTAAATCAAACCCAACAAGCACCAAAGGCAATGAAAAGAAAAATGTTCTTGTAAGAAGAAGCTAGAGAATCTCCACCTCTCCTCTTTCCCAAGCCCTCTTCACCCCCTCCCACCTAGCAACCCAAATATCGCCCATCCGCATCGTCATTCCCTCGACCTCGTCTTCGATCCCGTCCCCGGGCGGAGTGATAATCTGCACCTGCTCAGCCAGACAGCGGACAAAGACCGCCTCCTTCAACTCAGGTCCTTGCACCATGCTTGCCCCGCCTGCATTGTCGTCTAATCGTCTCAGTTGGGGCGGGAAGGAGATGAGGAATGAGGTGCCGAAGTGCACTGCAAGGAGACTCTGGTGAGAGTGAAGGAAGGCCGCTTCTTGAGAGGAGAGAGGCGTCGGAGTGGGATTGGTTGTGGGAGGCGGCACGGAGTCCTCTGGTAGTTGTTCTGGAGAAGTCTGTTGCGATTGCGACTGCGCTTGTGAAGTGTCCTCTCCGGAAATGAGTTGCAAATAGAACATGGTGTGCTTCGTGAGCTTCGCGAGACGTTGTCTTAGTAACGAGCGCACGAGGTATTGGGTTCGCGAAAGGTCTGTTTGGAGGATTGATAGCCTGAGAGTCAGCGTGGGGTCGTTCTTCGCAGGCGAGGATGCGAGGTCTTCAATGATTTCAATCTACATAGGAACGTAATTTAGTCTATGCGTACAGGAAGCAAACATGTAAAGCTGTGCCAAATATACATCGACAGACTCACCTGTTTCCGTACTCTCTCCATCACCCGGTCCATCAATGTCCCCGGCCACGGTAGTACCTCCGACACAGCTCGCTCCGTGACCCAAAAACGCGTGAGCAGCTGGTGGTCGAGGGCTGTTGATTCAGGTGCAGAGGTGTCATGCCGGTCGACTGAGGCGAGAATGTCATCGATATCCATGCTGACGGTACCAGCGAATTGATCTGGGCAGCATTGGACACGAAAGACTCCCTTCTGCGCAGCTTGACCGACCGTGGAGATTCTCGTGGCGCAGGACAAAACCGGCAACGGACGAATATTTGCCTCAGGCATTCAAAAAAGAATCCTGCTTTCCAAGCCCCAGTCTACTGCCCAGGCCAACCTACTAACAACGCTACGCAAGACATTCAAGCAGATATCAATTGGATCCATTGTTTGTTGTATTACACAAAAGGAACTCGTTATTTTACCCTCCGGCTTCCCTCCTCTCAACGAATTAAATACCGTCCTTCGCCAGAGATGCATGCAAGCAGTGCTGTGAGGCACATCTTATGTACAATTCAGATGCTCAATCAACACCAGTGCAGTTCAGGGAGAACCTCAACTCCCGCGCTTCAACAATGCAATGCAATCTGAATGCGATTTTTGTGATGCAGAGAGGCCTTTCAAGCACTTCGGTAGATGGAGGTCATAAGGGTATTATTAGCAAAGCCGATGGCAGTTATCAGAGAATAAAAAAGGTTCCACGTCGGGAACATAACGCGCCGCTAGAAGAGCAGCGCGAAGTACAGACGGCGATCGTCAAAAGGTGAAGATATGCAGGACCGGAGAATGGGCGGAGCCGGATCCGCGAAAGAGAAAATAGGAAATGTCATTCAAGGGAGTGTACGCGACCACCACCGGGAGCTGACAAGCTCGGACCGCTGCGGCCGGAAATCGAGAGGAGAATGAAGAATGGCACAGGCAGAAAGTGTCGGGCATCGCGTCGTCAACAGTAGGTGTCGAGAAACGCAAGAAGTGAAGACAGATTGGAGAAGTAGTCGCGTCGACAGTAACGGGATAAGGAGAAGACGAAATACGGGAGATCCTAAACAAAAAAAAGCCAGGAATGAAGAAAGTTGGTTTGTTGGTCCCGAGGAAGGGACTCGAGGTTGCTGAGGTCAGCGCCACCTCCCAGAATAGACCTGCACTATCACAGCTTCCCCAATCACCCCCAAAGATAAGTTTGCATCAAGAAATGAGCTTCCTGTTTTGGCGAATTCAAGCCATACTACGGTAGCAGACTCTCCGAGGATATGCGAGGAATATCAATCCGCTTAATGAAGAAGGCAAAAAGCCACCGTACTCCGAATTCCAGCATGACGACGTAAAGACCGTGGCGCCGTGAAAACCAAAAGAAGAATAAATTGAAGTGAAACAGATGGTTCTTCACGTCTTAGTAAGAGAGCATCCGCCGGGTGGGAATCCGAGGGGTGTTAGAATTCTCTTGGAATGGTGAATCTAGCAATTTGCCGACTCTACACCTCCCGGTAGGGCTGTCCTGCATCTCGGGAGAGTGGTCACCAAAGGCGAAGGTATGAGCCCGGTCCAGCTTTGCTCTTTGCTTCACTTTGCCTAAACCACGTTCACAAGCGAACTCATGCTCCTTGGAATCCATTTGGACATAGTTCTGAGGATAGCAGAGCGACTGATGCTCCGCGAAAAAGGCCCTGTATCCCCCATCCAGAATATACAAGTCGGGATATGTAAGCATAGGATACTGATCGACGTTATATGAGCGATCGCTATGACGAATATGTCTAGCCATAATGGGTGCACGATGTGCGGAATATTCACAATGCAAAATCAAAGCAGTCCGTTCCCTAGGAGAAGAGAACAGCTGCGCAGCAAGATGTTCCTTGTCATTAAAATTGACAGCACCGTTGATGTGGCCACCGTTATATTCATACTCGAATCGACAGTCGATGACCATGACGTGTTCGAACCGATCGTTATATTTGCCATTCATGAGATCAAGGAGGATGCACTTATCAATACGAGGCAAATTATCAGCCTGATCCTCAGGAATGAAATGAGGTAGTTGCAGACTGGGAGTAGCTTCAATGTCATCAATGGACTGAAGTGGTGCATTTGAGTTAGAAAAGTTTGCCTCGTCCTCAAGGAGATCATCCGGATGTTCAAACATGCTCAGTGACCGCCGACACTGCTTGCGAGGACGCACCCCAGGATGGGAGCCTTTGCGTATCCCTGGAGATCCATTGAGGCGCATGTGGCTACAGCCATGTCCTGAGGACGGTCTTAGTCGCGGGTTGACAATGCCAGAGGAGTGGTGCCTCGACGTAGATCTCTCCCGGGGAGGCGAGTCTCCAAACATGTCTTCGAGTGACGGCGTTGATGCATTCGAACTTCCATTACCGAACTTGAACGGTGGGCCCTGCGTCTCGGAAGGTCTTGATATACCCAACTGGAGGGACTGGGTCTTCATTCGTGCCAAGTTTGGCCTTGGGAAATTCGGGCGTCTCCGTCTATAAAGAAATGCACATGCGATTAGACAATCGAAACAGCTGCTAGAGTAACATATCAAGCTTCTGGTTCTCTTACTCATGTGGGCCATCTTTTAGCATTACCGACGGTGAATCTTGCAGGGGACTTGGGACTGCCGAAGGCGAGTTCATGGACAACAGCGAGTCCACAGACGGCTGGTCTGGCGTCGGTGATCTAAAGTCCACTTCGACTTTGGCTACAAATGGAGGCTTGTGAGGTAACGGAGACATATCCATGGCGTCCGAAGTCGGTGCGGGCGAAGACGACGGAAGAGGGGGTGTTGTCATGGCATGTTCTACTTGAGTATATGAGCAATGAAGAACATCAAGAAGGAAGCATATTCGTGATCGTAAAGGAGACAAAGAAAAATAAAATAACGGAAAAGATTGACGAGGCTGTCGTATCTTACCACGCTCATTGCCCAATCCAAATCGAGTAGCGAACAAAGACCTTCGCGGCGTAGCAGGACGCGGGCTGATTCAATTGTAAGCGGATGGCTTTCTTTGTTCGACCAACGGTCTGAAACAGCAAAAGCTTTCGAAAGCACCAACCTCTTATCGATATGAAAATTTTGTGACAGGTCTGCAGCGAGACTTGCTGATGGAGATGAAGTCGGAACATGCTTCATACTGAAGTAGTCCGGACGAGACTTGGTCATAGATAAATCTTTGAAGTTGAAACTGTTGGACCCAAGAGACGACATCGAGCCAAGAGAGGCATACGAAGTGGGAGCATCTGATCGAAAGTAATGTCCGAATAGGGCAGATGGAGGCTGCATGGCAGCCAAAGGAGACGACTGCTCCATTTCCGCTGAACTAAACGATTGTCTAAGACCCAATCACTCCTGGACAGCCAGGGTGTGAGGTAGCAGATGAGCAACACTGAGAGATTCCCTTCAAGAACTCAAGTGGTCGCAGCCCTCTACCAGGGGTATACGCCCCAGCAGTCCTATAGTGATTTGCACGGGACCAGCCGAATTGGTCTTCTTTTTTTTTTCTCGTCCTTTTTTTTTGTTTTTTTTTGTTTTTTTTTTTTTTTGTTTTTTTTGAAGTTTCCCTTTCTTCTCTTTTGTCCGCCTGTCCCTCCCGACTGTGTAGTTATCCAAGATCTGATGCGGAACAGCGGCTCACACGGTGACCAGTGTGGTTATCCCTAGGGACCGCCAAGACGCAAACGGATCGGAGGAAAGAAGTTGAAGTTTAAAGGTCCATGATGGTGTCTGCCAGGCGAAACAAAAGGCGAATAGGGGCGGGCTGAAGGAAGCGAGGACTGTCGAATCCGATCGTAATGGTTAGCCAGTTGAGGTCATAGATAGTGCAAGGGGGGGAGGGCTTCTGAAGCTTCTTACCCAGGGAGACGGGATAGGGTGCAAGGACCGTTGGCGTCGGGGGTAACTGGACCTGTGAGGGATGAAGAGTTGCGAGGGAAGGACGAGGAGAGACAAGGCTTAAAGAGGGCAGAATTGAAGCTGAAGGGAACGAGCTTGTTGCAAGGGCAACGCAAAGTGGGGAGCATCTCCAAGGATGGTCCAGGAGTACTGGTACGGTATGGTACGTATGGATGTAAAGTAGGGCAGAGCGGCGGAGTGCATGTCGGCGGCTAAGGACGACACCGAGTCATGTGCAGGCGCCCTGGATTCTCCGTAGCGGGCGATTGCCCTGTCTACCTGGGTAGGGCTTTAGCCAGTAATCGTATCGTACCGTAGTAACCGTACATGATCATGCATCTGCGCCATTTCTCTTTGGACCCTAGCGCGTCTCCAGCCGTGTCGTTGCTGGGACTCCTGACTCCGCGCTAGACGCATTGGGGTTAGGGCGTGCTGACCGGCGTTTAGTTGAAGTCGCAGCCCTGCTCGCTTCGTTGGCTGGCTGACCGTCCCAAGTCCCCGCTCTCTCGTCTCCCTCGTTCTACAAGCCTCGACGGCTGAGAGAAGAAAAGACCAGGACACACAAATCCAATTCCTGTCCTGCTCGAGAAGGGAAAATGAGGGCCAGATCTGTGGATACGAGACCAATGCAAGCTAAAAAGCCTTGTTGCCCTGAATAGAGCAGTATGACCCCACCGTGCCGTCATTGTCTGCTTGCAGCCCAATAGCTAAACTCAATTCCCAACTCTTGATCAAGAAAATGGATTATGTAACTCAACGGTACCCACCTGCTCAGCTGGTGTTCAAACCGGAATGATCGATGCCACGAACAAGGCTGCGACAGATGATGACCTGTCTAGCGTCCCAGAAGCAGGTCACCGCCTCCTGTGCAGCAAGGTACAACCGGTCGTCCACAATATGACCTGATTCGCTGGTAGGACTTTTTTGACCGATAGCTTAATCGCCCTGCTGGGAGCGGGTAGAGTGAGTCGGCAGCGTTACCGGCCTGGAGGAGGGACGACACATCTACGGCATATGCAGACTTTTCGTTATGATATTCCTCGATCTCATTCTAGGGATAAACCTTATTTGGAAAGATCTGAATATAATTCTACTTAGCTTTGTGAATTGTAAGATAACACGAATGAGCAACTAAGCTAAGAGATAATTTGAAATTGTCACCGTGTTCCTGTGTGACGGACCACAACACAGCGGCTGCGACACCGTCCCCAGCGCTCCCTGCGGTGATCTTACCCGATACAGCCAATTGGACGAAATCAGCTACCACGCGAGTGTGGCTCAATACTCACTGCACTTTTTGACTAGCTGTGCTGAAGCGCTCCACTAGCAGCGTGCATCGTGCGTGAGGGGCTGCAAATCATCGCAAACCCCTCGGACTCTGGTCCAGAAGCACATAATGTGTCCGATCTGTTGCGACGGGCGTCTATCACCACCAATGACACTGTGATGCGAGGGCTGTGCTGTGATTGATCTGCATGAGGCGTTCCAGACGCGGCAGTCAGTTCCTGGTCCATCATGCCGGAGACAGCATGGGGAAGATAATAAATGTCTCTTCCCCTGTCTCTGCGGGAGCATTAAACTGTTTCTTATGCCGCTTATTGGATAGCCCCAGAGCGCGTAAGGTATTCCAGCTTCTAAGGGTCATCATGATATCATGAAACAATCTATTCCGGTATATCTGAGTGGATTGTGTCGGAAGATGTAAACAAACTAACAGGAGCCGAGACCGCCGGAGCCTATCTACGTAGCTTCTTACGCGCTCCATACGGGGGTGACATAGTTAAAATAAACAATGCACAGCGTAGTATCCCTAACTCTTAGCGCCTAGCGTACGTGCACTGTCATGATCTCAGCTTACCGTGGCTGCCGTGGCTTGAATGAATCGGTCGTCTATTGCTGTGTTTACAAATAGTACGAGAGGATCGATGCTGATCGCCGAGACTAGAGGTGAGGTATGTTTACTAGCTGACGCATGGGACCTGGATAACAATAATTGAACGCCGAGACGCTTGCGCTTCTCGGAACCTTGGAGGCATTCAGCATCGGGAAACAGCCAAAATACAAGTACCTAGTACGCGAGCAGAGCGTGCTCTGAATGTCAATGTTCAATCCATGGATGCTTTCAGAGTTCAGTTGGTAAGCAGTCCGTATGTGGGGGCTGGGACACTGCCTGGGTGTTTCTATTGGATTGCTATGACATCCCCCACATTCGACACAGAGTCGTTCTCTGGACTGCAAATGTTGTCATCTAGCGGGACAACGAGGTACAGGTTTCCAGTACCATGTAGGAAGCATTTCCAGCAACAATTGAGACCACCATAACATCCGTAGTATATCGTCTCTATGCCTATCGAAACGAGGAGATCGTATCGAATTGCCTCGATCCCCGGGGACGGCATTGGTCCGGAGGTTATCTCTGCGGGGATCACAGTGCTGCGGACATTGGCCGCGGAGCTCAATACATTCGATTTGCAGTTTGAGCACTTTGACTGGAGTAGCGAATACTACAAAACCCACGGCAAATACCTTCCTGACGATGCGCTACGGACTTTGAAGAAGTTTGACGCCATTCTTTTCGGCGCTGTTGGAGCGCCAGGTACGTCGCATGTGGATGGTGATAATACTACTAGTAGCTTAGGACCAACTTGGACTCACTGCTCTCCAGACGTTCCGGACCATATCTCGCTATGGGGTCTACGGTTGGCCATCTGTCAGCCCCTCCAGCAATACGCCAACGTCAGGCCGACCAAGGTCTTCAGGGGAACCCAGTCGCCCTTGCGCAATTGCACCACCGGTGACTTGGACTGGGTCATCATCCGGGAAAATTCAGAAGGCGAGTATGCCGGCCAAGGTGGTCGAAGCCACATCGGCAAGCCATGGGAGGTATCGACGGAAGTGTCGATCTTCTCTCGTCACGGTGTTGAGCGGATCATGGTGTTTGCGTTTGAAACGGCACGAAGCCGGCCAAAAAAACATCTTACCGTCGTGACGAAGAGTAACGCACAGAGAAATGGCTTGGTGATGTGGGACGAAGTCGCCGCCGATGTGGCCAAAAGATTCCCAGACGTCACGTACGATAAGATGCTGGTGGACGCTATGACGACGAGGATGGTTTTAAAGCCAGAATCGTTGGACACGATTGTTGCGACGAATCTTGTATGCTGCGCCTGAAGCCTGCTGAAAGCCAACTGAAAGCCAACAAAGATACGGTATGCTAACAGAAATCCTTCGCAGCACGCCGATATCTTGTCGGATCTCGCCGCAGCTCTGGCTGGATCCATTGGAATCGCACCAACCAGCAATCTGGATCCCACACGCGAGAATCCATCCATGTTCGAGCCTATCCATGGCTCTGCATTTGACATTACCGGGAAAGGAATTGGTGTGTCTAGCTCCGTCTTCATAAGCGATGGCTTTTACTGACGTAGGAAAGCAAACCCGGTTGCCACGTTCTGGACTGCTTCCGAGATGCTATCATGGCTCGGCGAGAAGGAGGCAGCGAAGGTATTGCTGGACTCCGTAGAAACAGTCTGCGGAAACAGGATCGTAACGTCGGACTTGGGTGGAACGAGCACAACGGTTGAAGTCACTAATGCTGTATGCGACGAAATCAAGGCAAGGTTCAGGTAAGGGGATCGAACAGGGATGTTCTATTCTGTATACCAGTGGACAGGTCAGCGGTCGCGTCTTGCAGAAATATATCCTATTCACACTATTCGCGTATTGCTAGCTCATGCATCCACCATGCATGCCTACTAGTAAGTATGGATTCAGGAGTGGAGACAGCCGACAGGAGTACGAGCAAATATTCGTCCTCGCGGTGTCCGTCGTCGACATGGACAGGTCTCTCTTGGAACTTGTCCTGGTGATAAGCCACTTATCAGATCACGCTAAACCATTTTCGTCCGCGACAGCTTAAATTTTCTCTCCTCACGGCCAGCTGCCGAATAGTGTCGAACCCCATCCACCTTACTGTGGCTGATCTCTGATTGAGTCCTGGATTTTAATAATCAATTAAATTCTGTATACTCAGTTTCTGTTTCCATCGAAGTGAATGGCGCAGAGTGATCCCACCCCGAAGAAACGGCGGCGCGAAGCGTACAATGTCGACGTGAGACTGGTTGAGATTTACGAGGACCTCGCGAATGAGAAGGATGAAATTAGATTAAAAGCGGCGCAGGAGCTCGTCGGTCAATTTACATCAGATAAAAGTCCCACAGATTCTCAAGTCAAAAAGGCCTTGCAGAGGCTATTCCGTGGACTGTGTAGCAGTCGGAAAGCTGCGCGGGTTGGGTTTTCCGTTGCCTTGACCGAGATCCTGTCTCAGGTTTTCGTGGTCGACGGGAAATTCTCGGATCTTAATGTGTTGGACGTGCTAGATATTTGGGAGTCTCAGTCAAACGTTTCAGGAAGCGAGTCGGGCCAGGTCGGTGGTCGAAAATTGCTCTTCTCGTTCTAGCTATCTGACTCGATTTTTTCTACGCAGGAACAAAGAGATCATCACTTTGGACGCCTTTTCGGAGCGGAAGCGATTATCAAGTCATCTATTCTATTCGAAACTAGTGATGGTTTCGCATGCTGGACTAGACTCTTGGACCTGGTCTTCGAGTTAGCCAAGAAGAAACCATGGATCCGTGAAGAGTGTGGGTGGATCGTATATCGCGCCGTTTATGATCTTTCTACAAAAGGGGCCAGTGCGACGTATGTGGAAGCGATTCTCCAGCGGTTATGTTCACACGACTTGGCGCGAACTCCAGAAGGCATTTCTATTTGGATAGCAGCCAGAGACCTGTTCCCAGTTGTGCGGTTCCCGCCTCATATCTGGAAACACGATGATCCTCTGGATTCGAGGGAGAGGGGCGCTCTGGCGAAACTTATGAAGGAATCTTCAAGTTCCGAGAGCCAGGACGGAAAGCAAGGGAATAATACTCCGAAGCCATCGGGTGTTTGGAACTCGAAGCTCCATTTCGCTTGGGATGCCGTCTTAGCAAGAGTGTCTGAAGTTTCAAAGAAGGATAAGTCCAACGGGAAATCGTCAAAGTCATCCCGGCTAAGTTTCGAGGCCTTTTGGACGGACGTTGTGGACAGTGAGTGGAGCGTCTCTCACTGAGTGAAATCGAAATACCTAACTCAAACGTTCTTCTAGATGGCCTTTTCGCTTCTGCTTCGTCTGAAGAACGCAAATATTGGGGCTTCCTTCTCTTCGTCAAGGTCCTTAACGACGCTCCTTCTCACCAAGCCTCCCTCGTGTTCACGAGGAACCTAGTGAGATGCCTTATGAACCAACTTGCCGTCGAGGACAGATATTTGCATCGTATGGCCGTCAAATCTGCAAAGTCGATACAGGCTCGTGTATCACGGGAACCAGATTTCGCAGCGGCAGCCGTCAACGGCTTGATGGGCCCGTCTGGGTCAATAAACTTCGATCAGATTACAAAGACGAAGACTGTGGAGAAGATTGTTGTGGAAGCAGATGCGAATGCGCTCAATGAGATTGTGGCATTGTTCGAGAGGTTCATTGAACACCCTGGAACCACAGACACCAAGGCTGCAGCATCAAGCCGCCAGTTCCTTGCCGGCCTTCTAGTCTCAATTGTCAGGGCATCGTCAACTGGTAAAGAACGAAAGGAGGATATCCAGGAGATCTTAGAGAGAATTTTGGTGATCTTTGTGCGATTCGCTTATTTCACAGGAAAAGACACTGAGAATGAGGGCCAACCTGCCATCCAACCAGCTCTGACAGAGGCAACGCAGGAGTTGTTCCGAAACAGGATCAATTCGTGCCTGAACAGTCTTATCTCTACTCAGCAATATGCAGCTACCGTACCGTATACGGTTGTTCGTAAGATCCACGATGCAGTTAAGTCTGAAGTATTTGGAAAGTGCGTCATCCACATGGATGATATCATTCAAGGCTCAGTGAAGTCTGCTTTTAAAACGCTGAAGAAACTCTCAAGCAAGGTCAGCTTGTTCCTATTCCTAGTTTTTAACCACCTCTATTCAGACCCTAATAGCATGTCCAGGAGAAAAAGAAGGAAGCGTCCAGCGTCGCAGCTTTCAAGCTTCTCTACTCCCTTACGGTTTTGCAAGTGTATAACGGTGATGCCGATGCGGTATCTATGATCGATGAGTTGAACTTTTGCTATGCAAAGTTCCTAGGAGACGAAGACAAAGAGTCCAGCTCGAGGAAAGAAGATACGCCAGAGGCTTCCGACGCGCTGGTGGAAATCCTATTGAGCTTCGCATCGAAGCCCTCACAACTCTTTCGTCGTATGAGTGATCAGGTTTTCAGTGCTTTCGCAGACCAGGTCACTGCGGATGGCTTGGATTCATTGGTCTCGGTATGTGAGATATCTAGAACTGACAGTACGTGACTGACTATTTCTCCTAAATACAGGTTTTGGAAGCCAAGGAAAATCTAGCTGGTCAAGAGGAAATGTTCGAGCAACAAGATGAAGAAGGGGATGAGGACAAGATGGATGTCGATGGAGAGGATAGCGACGTCGAGGTTGCTGATCATGAGGGCTCCGAACATTTACATGACGACGAAGACGATGTAAGCGATGCCTCGGACGATTTAGACGCGGATAACGAAGACGCCGATGAAGACGATGGAGAACTGGCCGCCTTCGAAGCCAAACTCGCCGAAACACTTAGAACCCGCCGTGCGGATCAGGATCTGAACGAAGAGTCCTCGTCAGAAGACTCCGACGCAGACATGAATGATGACGAAATGGAAGATCTGGATGGCCAACTTGCGAAAGTATTCCAGGCCCGCCGCCAAGTCCTCAGCAAGAAAAGGGATAAGAAGGACGCCAAAGAAAACATGGTCAACTTCAAGAACCGCGTTCTGGACTTACTGGAGATCTACGTCAAAAAGTGCCACTCTAAGATCCTAGCTCTCGATCTGCTCCTTCCCTTGTTACGGCTCACGCGGAAGTCAACCGTCAAGCAGATCTCCAATAAGGCGAATTCAGTTCTAAGAGAGTATACCAAACACTGCAAAGGAACGGCTATCCCGAAACTTGAGTCGACTGAGCCGACTGAACCAGTCTGGGATCTTTTGAAAGAGATCCACAAGGAGGCAGCGAGGAGTGGTCCGCCAACGCATTCTTCTGGGTGCAGCCAGGCCAGTTTACTAGTTGTCAAGGTACTCGTTGCGAACAATAAGAAGGCTATAGCTGGAGTTGTGGACGTATACGCAGCCACACGCAAGGAACAGCTAACGAGCAAGAGATGTCATGTCCAACCGTCCTTTTTCACTGATTGGAATAACTGGTGCGTCAATACAAGCAAGCAGATGAAGGACTGAGTTGGATACGGTCATCGTTCTCTTGGTTTTACTAGTTGTACGTATTTTATATAGGACACACTGTCATGCATAAAACCACCTATTTTGGCATCAACACTGATCTATTCAACGCACTGTGCGCCGGGGTCAGATCTTGTAAGATCTGGTCGGGTAATTTTGGCGCGATAGCGCAAGAAGCCAGCGTCATGAATTCTTCCCGGAGCTTGCTTATAGCAGGAGCTGCTAAAACAGCAACAAATACTTCGCCGACTGCCGCCAAGCCATACATATTCGGCTTCTTTTATGGAATATTTGCGAGACAGTACTATGCTTCGCGCGTCTCCGCAGAGCGATCTCTACCAAATGGAATGTAAACTTCCGAGTCTCCAGTCTCCAACCACTGGCGTATAGCGAATCCAATATCTAAGTGAATATCTAATCCATTGCCACTACGAGGAAATATGCTGCCGGAGCGTTCATATGCCCACTTCCATAACATTGAATTTCCTTTCGAAACCATGAAGCAACGACTCGATAAAATGCGGGCACAGGTGTTGATAAGATCAGATTATTGATTAGATTAGATTAGATCTCCCTTGCGGCCGATGACAATTGCAGGGAGCAACATGCATACCACATGTGGAAATAACTGCTTCAAACACAGTTGCCATGTAGAGGGTATCTTGTATTGACACCATTCATTAGCGGGAGATCATTGCTCTCGACAGGGGCTGCTCTCTCCCTATTGCCGGAACATCTCCGCCCGCCGAAACCAGCTCCTGAAGCGCTCGCAACATAGAACCTTGTTGCACGCAGTATTAGCGCATGATGCCCATTGCGTCCGAAAGAAGCGTACGTTCGTAGATTTTCGAAACTAGAGAGAACTCTTCATTCGACGAGGCTTTGCCAGCTTTGAGCCAGGTAATTAGAGACCGAAGACAGCCAACTTGACCACCGTGGGTGCGATGAACCTTTCCGCTAGATGCCGAGCAGTCATTCGTGTAAAAGTAAATACCGAATTTCATGCACCGACATTTGGAGCATTACTACAGATAAGATTCGATTTATCCGGCCCGTTTCGCCATCATTGTGGTGCTTTTCGCTTAAGACGATGCATCTATATTAATTCTTAGCTCCAGAAATGCACCGAATTTTTCAGGCATAGATCCCAAAGCCCTGGGATGAAGAGACAAATACCTAGGCTGCATGTCAGAACGACTAAACTAATTGGTAGCCGCTTTCCTTTATGAATTTCTCCATCGGCACAGTGTTAAAATGACGCCCATGGCCGTCTGTGAATTGTTTGACGCTTTCCAGATCATGGCTGATAGACAGTGGGCGTAGAAACTCAGCCACATTTGTCTGGCCATTGAATTCAGCCCACTCCAGAGCAACTCTGCCAGCAGGGTCCCTGATCTGAGATGATGCCCCTCTCTCAATCAACAGCTTGACGGAATCGAGCAGCCCTCTCGCAGCAGCATAATGAAGGGGTGTTCCTATGCCACTGTACATATTGAAATAGTACTCGTCACCACAATTTTGATACATGATGTCATTGACCGGCAGACCCTCTTGAAGAAGATAATTCAGAACGTCTAGCCGGTCATCCAATTCGCGCATTGCTGCGTAGTGCAAAACTTGGCCTTGCTGCAGAGAGGCGCCGTGATTGAGAAGAAGCTTGATAGTTGAAAAGTCCGCCTCCCTAAATGCGATTGACAATGGAGTGCAATCTCTGTACCTATCAGATCGCTGATTAGGATTCGCTCCATGGTCTAGAAACCATTTCGTCAAATTCCTATCATGGAAAGATGAACTGAACACTGTGAGCATGGTAACCAAGGTAGAGGAGACACTCCTCCTGAGATGACAGAACTTACGCCAGGGCTGGAGGGGTATATGAATCAATAGGAGTGTTGATATCCCATCCATGATTAAGGAAAGCCTGCAAAATCTGGTGTGACGCGTTTTGGGTCGCTTTCAAGAAAAGCATAGGGTTCATTGGAACATGACAGTCAAGAAGGCATTCGACGACGTCGGCCGAATTGTGATCTATCGCCTTGGAAAGAATAGGGGTCATAGTTTCAACGAAGAGCCCATTGTCAGTGGTGTGTTCTTGCCATTCTGAGAGGATAGCATGTATGTCCTCAATATTTCCGGATAGAGCTGCCTCTTGAACTTGAGTGATGGCATGGCTTTGGTCAAATGAAGTCAGGTCAGTCTGCGACATTGTTCGTGATGGTTCAACTAGAGGAGAAGTTATGAGGATACTGAAAGTCTATCCTCTATTTGAGATGGAAGGGGGCAATTGCTCAGGCTATAAATTCACATGGTGTTGTAACATGCCTCGGAAAAATAAAAGCCCACAGAAACTGGCTTACATAAACATAACGCAACATTTGCAAACTTCGTGCTTTTTAGTATTGAAGTTTACCCTCTTTGGTTCATACAATATATTTGCTTGTTGCAGACAAGATGATTCAGCATATGAATGATTTTGTGTTACAATATACTCATCAGAGCAGAAGACCTTTTGGTTAGACAAAGGTACAATGGCGAATTCTAGTTAAAGAAGCGTCAAATATATTTGTTATGGACCAAGAACTAGACTTTGGAAAATGAAACTCATCATGCAAATGCTGTCATTGGATTCCTGTGTCCCAGGAAGTCTATGTGGTGCAGTGATAAGCTCCCTGTTCATTCCAATCTATTTTCAGATCATCAAATTCCCAATGGCCGGTCCTCAACATACACTGTAACCCGTCCGGACCTTGCATCGATGAATACAGTACCCTCAGCAGGCCCTTGATGACCACCCAAAGTCACGTTATACATCCTCAAGAGAAGTATAAGTCCTTGAGCTGAAAGCATTGACCTGATCCGATCTAAATGGTGCGGCAACGCCGGTGAACCTCCATACCATGCGCCCACCACAAGAGACGTTCCACCTGTAGGAAATGCAATTGCGTTTGTGAGGTACAATGATACCAATTGACTCATCAAGCGTTCCAAATTCTGCACACCAACATTTGGGTCCGGAGTGGGATATGGCATCGGAGGAATATGTGCCAGGATTGCTCCATATGAGGAGATGATAGCAACGGCAGTGCAGCCATTGAGATTCTGAGTCCCGGCCGCTCTTCTTCGATCTTGAAAGGATGCAAAAATGACTTGGTTCATGCCCACTTCCAAAGCCTGCTGTTGGTTCAGGGCAATATGAAAATGGGAAGACATGTTGTGTTTGAGCGAGAGATCGGGATTATGGAAAAGATCCAAATTTGCCGAGCGAGCATATCTTCGTTCTCCAATCCCTTTTATACCTAAACTTCGTACATTGTCGACTAGGTCAATAAGCCCGGCCAACAAAAAGGACGAAGGATTCTCGTGGTCCCGATTTGGCGAGGGCCAACCTTCAGACAGAGGGTGTAATGGTAAAATGGTACGAAGATGTGATTAGATACAATGGCGATCCGCTAGTTTTGATATTCTCTTTTCCTCTTTCTCTTTTTCAGTGTTGGTCTAGGAGTGGAAAAGGTGAATGTGGAGGGGCAAGGGGGTAGCAGACGTAAGTGTTGCCTGGCTTAGAGTTGTGCAACCTGGTCGAATCATTCAGCGCCTTGCCAGCTGGCCAGGAGTGTATGGATCATTGGGTCGCTGATTTGGATCCTTGCCTTGCGCTAAGCACAAAATGTCAAAAATTGCAATGTCAAACATTTTCCAGCCATGAGGTACATCTATTCTGTCGTAAAGATGGATTTTATTGACAGATATCGCTTGTCAATCAAGAGGATGATGAACCTGGCTGGTAAATCAACGAATTGCTAACGCTAATCAATTAGGGGCCCCAGTGGCAAGTTAGTTTCCATATGTATCCTCTAAACTGGATTTAGAATTCTCCAACTGGAGGAGATCCTCAGTGCGATCAGCGTGGATTGAACCAACATTCGTAAAACATAAGCCAGCTATTTTCTTGTACTAAATCTGTCACTGCAATGGTAACATAGACTTCTCTTCATTTGCAGTCTTCAAAATTGATGGATCTGTACATGTCTGGTAGAATATACCAAGACTGATTGATGACAATTTGCAAAGAACCGCGTTTGGTGAGAACAGAGGCTTGAGTGGCCCCCTGATCTGCATTCTTCTTTCCATGTTAGTTTGATATCAACCAATTTTTGCTGGGAGAATGCCTTCACAAAATCATCTTTGACTGCTGTACCTAGAAGTGAAACTTCATATTCATTATATTTGTTGCAGCACACCGTAGTTTCCATGGTTGAATGTCTGACTCGAACTCGGCTGCTAATTGTTTCACGAGAGTGACGGATACACAAATCCCCGGGAACTCTCCATTTCCCGCAGTCTGAACTATACAAGCTTGCTTGTAGCTTCAGAAAATGGCTTCAACAGACGCAGGCAACATGAACTTGGTCAGCTCAAAAGAGTGCCCTGTGATCACATTAGCGTGCATGGGAGACTGATGTGCTCATAACTACCATGGAAGTCTGTTTTATTGAATGAGGAGAATCCGCGGAGCCCTTGAGAGGGGTAAGTGGGACGGTTTTAAAACAAATCTAAGACTTGTTCCGGGAGAAAGAATTCCACATTGATCAGTTTAAGGTGGGTTTCTTGATTTTGGGTGCCCGATTGCCTTGGGATTTTTCTGCTGCTATGGTCCTATCAACATCGGACTGCAGCTCTCAGTAACAATTTCCATGAAATTGTGTCAGGGACTTAGCATGCCAGCCATGCTACTAAGCCACTGTGCCCAAAAAAAAAAAAAAAAGGGCAACAAAGTAGTAGCCGTCAGGCTACTACAGGCTGGCACCCCTTATAAACCAGCACTGTCCCTGACATGAAAGCTGATGTAACTCATTCAACTAAGTCTCAACATCAGATGATAAAAGCTCCAGTGGGATCACATTCAGATCAAGCCTGTCTGCTAATTCTCTCTATACTAGACGCATAGAGCAAGGGACTACTGCATAAATGACTAGCCTGCTTATCCACTTGATCCAATAATCAACCACAGAATGTTGTCGCTATTTGTGGAGGATCCAGCTTACCCTCTACGCCAATTGACCATGGGGCTAATGAGACCTGAGGCAACAAGGAGTACTTAGTGATAGAAGGTAAGGTTGTGTAGATGTCTGGCATGCAAACAGCTGCACAAAAAACTATGTAGGCTGAAGGGAATGGATATGTGCACATGGACTGGTGATGTTGCCCCAACATTCTGTGGGTTGACTATTGGATCAAGTGGATGAGCAGGCTAGTCATTTATGCAGTAGTCCGAGGGGCTGGCTGCAGTAGGTAATCCAAATCAATGGCAAATATGCTTCAAGCCAACAAAGTGTGCATGGGGAGCGGTGAGAAAAAGAAAGCAGAAGGGTGAAAAAAACTGGTGAAAAGCTGAAGCGGTGGAGCAGGCTTCATAGATTACGCCAGCATGGCAGTGTTGATTTGTGGGGATGAATCTGCACGTGACAAAACTACTTTATGAATTGATCACCATCTGCTCCATGTGCTTCCTTCTGTACCTAGGTATGTGTGGAATGATTCAGAGCCTGATGGCATGGTGCCCAAGCCCCATTGCTGATAGGTCGCATTGCCCAGAGTGGTTGGGCTTCGAAGGTGATGAATGACCTAGTCGGACTCGCTCAGTTGGCTTGGCCAACTCCTTTGTTGCCACTACAAGTCGTCACTGCTCACCCTGCTTCTATCTTGTCTCCCTGGAAATCCGCGTCACTTGCTTCCTTTACCTCTACTCAAGTCGATTTACATTGCTTACAACCACACAGTTCCTGGCGAAAGTGGGGCCTGCGATAAAGGTGTCCACCTCCGGGACTGATCGAGTCGATCCCGCGTTCTCCAGCTACCCCGCAATCAACCATGGGTGACTGCGGCATCGAAGTGCAGCAACTAGCAGACGAGCAGCTAGTTTCGAATACAAGTCTGCCGTCATCGGAACCAGATGAAGATATTTCGGTGCTTGTAACGGGATTCGGAGTATGTGGTTGTCGAGTCCCCTAACTGCTTGCGGTCTTCCAGACTGACCTTGGGAACCTCATGGGTCAACCAAGCCTTTCAAAACCAATTTAGTCAATGCTTCGTTCCTGATCGCTTCATCTCTTCCACCTTCCTTTAAAATTCCTGCTGCAGCTGTCACTTCGCCAAATGCTTCTACCTCTGCGTCTCGTCGGATCTCCGTCCATGTCCACCCCTCCCCAGTTCCGGTTGCGTATGCAACCGTACGCGAGACAATTCCAGCAATACTCGAAGACTATGCCAAAGAACATGGTGGCCGACGACCCGATCTAGTTATTCATATTGGTATAGCTGCTACGAGGAACTTTTATTCGGTAGAAACGAACGCCCATAGGGATTCCTACTATGTGACAGACATTAACAGCAAATTGGCGTACGAAGATGGTGAGAAGCTTTGGAGGGAATTGGAACTTCCTCCTGTGTTAGCACCTGGTTTCTCAACAGCTACGGACAAGGTCACTACGCGAACTCTGGCATCCCCAGGAGTGGCGTCTCGGCCGACAAGAACGACGCAGCAGCGGCTCAATCCGTATCCTCCCGACAGCCATTTCCTGGAGGTGTGGAAGTCTTTCGCTCCTACGGCGGATGTACGGATTTCCAATGATGCTGGCCGATATCTCTGCGAGTTTATCTTCTACACGAGCCTTGCACATGCGTACGTGGAGGAACAAGATCGAAATGTGGTGTTCTTCCACGTCCCTTCATCATACGGAGATGAAGATATCGAACGTGGGAAGCTTGTCGCGCTGGCTTTAATTAAAACGCTTGTGGCATGCTGGATAGACGAGAAACAATAGTTTCTGGGAGATATACGGTGGAAACTGATGAATCTGATGTGTTCGGATTCCAGATCTCGAAGTCACCCTAACTTTCTACCATTGTCATCTCCTGATATGCCTTACCAGCTACTACGCATAACGCTCAAAATGCTCATCTATTTACGCCACTCATACGTATGCTCCTCGTAACCACGGCTGGATGTGTATCAACGGGGGGGTCGAGCCGTACTTCCATTTCCTTGCTTGTATCTAGGCGATAAATAAGTCATTCATAATGCAGAAATCATCCCGATCCGTTGCGATTTCTTCTTAGCAGCGGTAGACAGACAGGTCATTAGTCGTCCGGGCGACAATCAACTCGGTTGAGTTGCGTCGATTGCCGTACTGGCTGCCGGCATTCTGTGCATGATGAGATCATAAGATGACTAATCTACTTTACTTCCCCGACCGTCCGGAAAGAGATCAATAATGAATTGACTGCCATCCCACTTGGTGGTGAGACTCATCATGATTCAATTTGAATCTCCTACGACCCCAGCCGTCCTCTCCGTAGCCCTTTTGGCCTTGTTGTTAGTGCTCCCTGTATCGAAAGGGCTCGTTTCCACGCTCTCCAATGTCATAAACAGAGGTGCTAAGTTACCCGGGCTCAACTACATTCTAAAGCCCCAAAATGATACAAGTGAGATCATCTCATTGATGGTATATCCTATAAAATCATGCAGAGGGATCAAGTTATCCAAAACAACGCTTCGTTCCCAGGGTCTTGACCTGGATCGGCGCTGGATGTTCGTCGATGCGGGCACCAACCAGTTCCTCACCATTCGCCAAATTCCCGAGATGACCCTCGTGAACACGGGGTTGAGCGAAGATGGCGAGACTCTGTTTCTAAGCATCTCAGGATCCAAAGACAAAGCTGTGAATATCCCGTCCCATCCAAGTGAAGAATGGCTGAAAGCAAATACGACCTTGGCTAAGGTGAAAGTCTGGGATACTCTGACCGACGGCTATCTGTACGGCGATGCAGTGAATAGGATGTTTTCTAAGTTCTTGGGTCGAGACATACGACTTGTCTACAAGGGTCCCACTCCTCGCGTGATGCAAGGGAATGGCGACCCCAGACTCCTAGGACGAACGCAGACTGTCAATTTCCCCGATGTGCACCCCGTGCTAATCGGCTCCGAGACATCTCTTGCAGAGCTCAATTCTCGGCTGGTTGAGAACGGCGCGGATGAGATTACCATCGAGCGTTTCCGGCCTAACATCATCATCAAAGGAAACGTGCCATGGAGTGAGGATACATGGAAACTCGTCTCTATTAGCAGTTTCTCACCGCAGAATTCTGCGAAGCCACTCGTGTTGGATATTGTCAGCCGCTGCACGCGCTGCCAGGTGCCGAATGTCAATCCAGACACAGCGCAGAAGCACAAAACTCAGCCTTGGGACACGTTGATGTCATACCGCCGCATCGACGAAGGGATGAAGTTCAAGCCCGTCTTCGGCATGATGGGCGCTCCTAGAAATGAAGGCAATATAGAAGTGGGCATGAAATTTGAGGTGTTGCAGGAGACGAACCAGCATCGATATATTAAAGGGTTCTAGTTAGTATGGCGCACTATTTTGTCTTGTACTCTTGCTAGGGAAGCAAAGCCTTCACTGAAAACTTTCAATTTTGTCCGGACATGACGAGGGCTCATAAAGGGAGGTCAACGGTTGAAATTAATCTTGATATATATATGGATACGTTCAGATGAATTGGTAATGAAGCAGAAAAGCAAAGGCTTGGTGGGAGACAGAGTCCTTTTGTCTTCGCTTTTGTTATAACCATGCAGACCTACAATACTGGCTCTATATTCTCTTTTGCTTAGAATCAGCGTAGTATTCGATAGTTTTGATGAATGGATTCCTCGGTGTACAAGCGACTTTCGGTTTTGTTTCAATTACTGGCTCTCTGTTGGGCATCTGTTTTCACGTCCATACATATATATATACCAGTTCCCGGTTCCGGAGAATCGACAGGCTTGTGTTGATGTGCGCAGTCCAATCCTACTAGATCCAGTTGTAACAAGACGCAGAGGAGCATATTAGTCAACGTCACAGTACCTAGGTAGCTATGCTACAATATAACCATGCTATGCTTCAACTGCGTTCGAGGAGCGGTATATCAGTATGTATCTGTTGACTGAATCCGAGATGGTCGGACAGTCTATAGGAGACTGCTATAGTAACCTTTCTCTCCACTTCTTTCGCCCAATCTAGAACCGGACAAAACTAAGCTTTCTATTATTATATCGTCCTGCATTTCGTCATTGCCTCCGCCTATTACTACGTTTATCAGGGGATCACCCTGTTACCGGTGGAGTCTCCGAGAAGCCGTCGCGTTAGCAATTACTCGGTTGAAAGAGAGAAGAGGCATGAATCGAAGAACGTCAGCTGGAAGTCTTCTAAGCCCAATAACACCTACGACTGAGCAACCTTGAAGGAACCGTGGAACGCTACCTAACTGACTCTTTGGGTAACACAAGAGCGGAAGGACCCAGCGCGCCGGGTACGATGGAGGAAGTGATCGCCCATCACAAAAGTTATCAGGTTCAAGACAGCCCCACTGGATCCTAGAGCTGAAGAATAGACAAGGTTTAGCTAAGGACGGACAAATGGCGCTCTGCTAGGATTTCTCCAAGTGGGAACCTTCTCAGTGGCAAGAGCTTCGTACCATGACTTCAAGCCCTAAACAGAATCCTATCCATGCACGGCGGGCTGAAAGTGTCTCCGCCGCCTTTCAGGATCAAAATCCTGCAAGCGAGGCAATGAGACGGCTGCTCCCAATTCCCTACTGATCGCTGGTAGGTTACAGAGCCAGAAAGCAAAACGTGCAACAGGAGTGGAATCTAATGAGGATAGGGCTGATTGGAGAGTGATCGCACTGGCTGAGAGCACTTGCGGCTTTGGGTAAAGAATACCAAGAATGGGTACCTGCCCTTGGCTATGTTTCCAAGGAGTTCAACCAAGGACACAGACAACAATCCATTGTGCTGTGCAGTGTGCGCTATTGGCATGTTGGATGAGACATCTGGCATTGTTGGTCCACAGCCCTTTCATGACGGTAATTTATCTGAGGATGTGATTGGCCATGTGCGCGTATATTGTATAAAATACAGTAGAGTTACAGCAACGCGAGGCGCGCGCTGCAGACGCGAACGTGTCGCGTCAGACATGCGACAGGCGGACAAGGGAATTGTCAGTGCACAAGCAGGAAAGATCGAGGAGGAACGCAACAGTGCGCTTCAACTCCTGGCTGGCTCCACTTGCACGGACTTCCAGGGTAGGCGGGGCAAGTGGTTCCTGGCTCCAGATTGATGTTTCGGCCACAACTTGGAAGGTAAATGGCGGGATCTCAAACTCTCAGATACGCTTAGGTGCCAAATCTTGGATTTTCTCTTGTTGACGGCGGGTACCTGTTAATGATGGCTGTTCGAGATGACTTCTATGGTCTGAGCGGGATAGAAGACGAACCCACCAGTTGCGAGGGTTCCCCAGCCACCTTTTCACTCTGTCCGGGTTCACCGCAAGGTGGATATGCGGTACTGCCAGGAAGCCAGCGTCCCCATCGCCCATATCGTCTATAGAGGTCATCTGGTCCGTGGAGCATGGTACAGAGTAGAATCATATGGCGTGGATGTCCTGGGATCTGCAACTGCCGACCAGCTTCTCGAGCGAGAGCACCAGGATAGAGTTTAGGCTACATTCGCGTCTCGGAAGACCGTTGCGCGCTCGACACGACCGATAGGAGTGAGGCGGCAGAGGCGCTTCTTCCGGTTCGCCCAGCCCCCAGAAATAAAACGCTGCTTTCGCGGTATTTCCATTGATGCTGGCGGGAAGAGTACAAATAGTGAAATTTATAGTATCTGCAAAACTGGCATGATTTAAATCGGGGCCCGACAGATCAGCTCACCCTGATGTGCCTTCCGATAGCAAGTATGGATGCAAGTTCATTGTGCGGACTTGGTACCTGGTAGTAGCGCAGGTACGGTCGAAGAGAGAAGGCCACGCCGTCGTACATTTGGCAGAGTAATTAACAGCTGTGAAGAAGAGGAACGGCAATGGAGAACAGCTTGACGTGTTTCAAGGCCGATGATTAGATGTGATAGCTGGTGGGACCCCCTGACGACCAGAGGGAGCTACTAAACTGGCGCAGGAGGCGTGATCGCTGCCGCTTCCGCTTCTCCTTCCTCCCCGACCTGCTCTCTTCTCTTCACTTCACTTCCTCCCCTTCCCCTCCGTCTCCCATCCCCAGCCATCTTCCCTCCGTCTCCGTGGCTGGTCGACTGTCACTTTCATTCGCGTCCCTTTTCTTTTGTGTGTTTGTATGTCTCTGCCAATGATGGGTCCGATCTAGAGTGCCATCTGGCCATACAGCGGAGCGATGGAATCCAGAAGCAGCCCTTGGATGTGATCCCCCCCCTTCTTCCATTTCCTGCTTGGCTTATTGCCGGTCGCGTTGCTTGGAAGTGTCTAAATCCGATTGCTTCTTGCCCCTTCAGTTCTCACACACTGACGAATCGCCAATTCTCTTTGTCTGTTTCCTTGTTCTTCTCTCCTAGCTTGCGGATCGGCCTATACTCTTTACGCCAACCAGCGTCTCGCCTCTCCCAGAATATCGGTCGCGGCTTATCCACTTGACTGGCTGACTGAATTTCTTTTCCCTTTTATTCCTTTTGCCCTTTTCGTTTGTGCCCGTGTATTATCTCTGCTCGATTTGCGCCAACTCTGGAAGTGCACCTCCAGCGTCCGGTGTAAACCCAACCAAGTTCTACGCCTCCTGAATTGCCCTCGCTAGCTTAAATTCTCGCTCGCGATATCGTCTACGAAGAGAAAAGATATGCCGGCGTAGTGCGCATATCCAGTTGTCCGAAGGAAGTCAAGTCCGCCAGCCCAATAATCTGCCTCCGCTTGATTCAATTGCAGTGCGAGTCGAACCTCATCTCCATTCACCATGGCGTTTCGACAACAGGGCTTCTCGCGGACCCTACCGAAGAACTTCACTTTCTCATCGGCAGATACATGGGAGCCAAGGACCCCCGAGCGCCCTTCTATTCCGCCTGATTTTCCGCCACCACCTCCTCGTCATTCCAGTAGCCGTTTATCCACGTCTCGCGTGCGGCAGGAGATCGAGCCTTTGTTCAGCGCGAAGACTATTCATCGGAGTTCGAATTCGACATTCCCTGACATCCCGCTGCCTTCGATTGAAATTGCTACTCAGCGTGACGCTCCTGTAGCCCGGCCGTATACGAGTGTGAACCCTGTCGACGATGACCGTTTCCTAGCACCTCCGCGTGGTCGCCAGGTCTTTCGGACCCCTCCGGCCCAGGTCCGTCCGATGTCCGTCGACTTTGGAGATATGTGGCATCATCAGACATTGGAGAGCCCCGTCCAACGCCGCGGATCCGTATGCTCGAACGCCTCTGACTCCTCCGCCTCGTCAATCGAAACATTCGCGTCGACTCATTCTATGGGTGGCAGCTGCACAAGTCCCGATAGCGATATACACGACCCTTTTTTCTATCCTGATATTCCTAGGAAGCAGGTCTCGGAGCCACCGGTCCCAGCGTCACAGCCGAGGAGGCGACAAGTCAAGAATCTGTCACAGCGGGAACGCTGGACTCCGGAGATGGATAGCCATTTGTGGAATACCTACCAACTGTATCTGCAGGATCCGACCATCACGCCCTTCAAGATGACCCCAGGTAGTATTCCTCCTCTCGGTGTGACACACCGAGTTGCCCGCCAGGCGAAGAAATCCTGGGAGAAGAGAGGGCCCAGAATCAACAGAATTCGACTAGGTGAATCGGTGACTGTCCCCTGGGAACCTATGGAGACGCACCGTAATGCCACGCCAACACCAACGGCCTCGCCGAGCTCCCTTTGGCTTAATTCCTACGCCTCGACCAGGAGAAGGTTGAAGTTGCTTTGCAAGCGCAAGTTCTCCATCGCGCCGCATTACCAGAGGATGCTGCAATCTCGCAGTCCGTCCCCTTTTCTGGATCCTTTTTCACGATCTGGTCGCGAGAATACCGGTGCTGACAGCTCCAATTCGACGGCTTATGCGACGCGAGATCTTGGTGTTTCGCTTGTGTCGAGTATGACCCCAGGTCCGCTGATACAATTAGCAGCTGAGAGCAGCCTGCCACCCGATGACTGGTTCAACAGCCCCCTACACTCTGTTTCTCAACATGGGACGGTCGTTGAGTCTGTTTCGATGAGGGATCCAGTTGCTCTGGCTCGTCCTGAGCCTGTTCCACGCCTAGGGTCGCCATTCATGTACCGCACGTGGGGACCTGGTAGTTCCAAGCGCGGGACAGCACCGCAGATGCCTAGACCAAGACGGGGAACTATACACATAACTGGCTCACGGATGCAGTCTCCTCCGCGGATCAATCTGTATCCTGGGACAAGCAGTGTCCTTGCCGAGGATCATCCGATTGAGGACGTGAGTCCCAGCCAAAAGGATGACGGGCATGCACACTTGGAAGAACTTCTTCGCCAAGGAAAATTGGATGGCGTAGGGCAGGGGTGCGTCCGGATTCGAAGCCGCGGAGCTACCACAAGCTCAGCCAAAAGCCTGGGCCAAATTTTCCCTCCACCCCAGACCTTCCCCATAGCCGAAAAGTCTACCAGCTACCCACTGTTGAACCCAGCGGGTGAGAGTGTCAAAAGACTAGGTTCCCCTTTCCAAGCCGAGGGAATATCCCGTTCGGAGTCGTCGGTGAAATTTGTTAAACACGCGCTATCACTTTCTGAACCGTTTGTCGGCCTGTCTACCCGTTCAGCACCAACCAGGGAACAGATTCAACTGCAGGATCAAGAGACGATGAGTGCACTCCCGTATGACCCGACAGAGGAAGGGATATCAGAGGCAGAGAGAATCCGGCGACAGATTCTGAATATGCCCTATAACCGTAAATAAGCTTGATAACTGGGAGTACGGGGCGCCTCATTCGTTTTCTTGTGGCCTCGGAATCTATTTGCAGCAATGGGTGCCAATCGATTCGTTCGCATTTTCATTTAACATAACGACGTGCACGACTCGCATCCAGCCTGGTTTATTTATTTTTGACGACAGACATGGCGTGATGACTCCTTTTAACGACATGATCCGACGACTCCACGTTCCTTCTCTCAGTTGATGAATATGAATGAAATTTTGAAGAAAACGACAAATCTGAGAATATTCCTAATTCCTTTTTATGGATATGGTGAAGTCGATTTGCGCCCAACTAAGAAAGTATTATGCATCCGCTGTGGTTTCGATTGTGCTTAATACAATGGCCTCGATTGGAGTTGATGTTCGAGCTTTCTCTTTATGATGACCGCTGCGAAGTCGTCACTGAGCATTTTGCTTACCATATTCATTCGTTGGTCTTTTTGCATTTTCTCTCGACCGCAACTTGTGGAGTATCCGTTTGCATAGCGACTCTCTCGACAATGTTTCTGCTCGAGATATCACCTGTTTCGAATCTTTTTTCCGCTGCATGGCCGAATTCATTTTTTGTGCCTCGTCCTTCAAGACCGTCAACTTAGCAAGCTACGCATGCGATACACCTCGATGGAAACTGAATATCAGCTAATGGAGTATATGCCGTCACTCTTTTCATGTCCTATTTTTCACTCTCTTGTATTTCCTTGCTTTTCACTTTACAACTTCTTTCAAGTTTGCTCACTATATCTGTTTCATCTTGTTGACACCTCGCTACCATGCCTTGTGACATGCATACGTATACATATATACACCTGGCCTTATTTATTGATCACTGCACATGGACATGCTGGAATTAATGACCCATAGATGAGGGAAATGACCTTCAAGAAGTACATGTTATGACTTATGCGTGAGCATTTTTTTTGCAAGCTTGCTTCTCAGAGCTTTTTTTTTATCTTTCATTTTTCGAATTTCTTTGAACTCTGACCCAATACTGTCATTCTTTCTTTTTGTTCTTAAAAGAAAATTTGATTATATTTGACTTTGACATTTAAAGTTTGAAGTTACCTTTCTTTTTCCTAGTCTGCGGCAATTCGGCAACCTTAATTGTAGTGCTCCGCCTAATCAAAGTTGGCCCCCCATCTTCTCATCCGTGGCATCCTGGCCGCCTCGAGCGCAATAGGTATCAGGGGGGCGATTGCAATTGCAAGTCAGTCTGGAACGGTAGCCTTGTGGTAAAATTGACGGAATATTGAAGGCAAAAGCTGTAATCGGTTGTTAAAAAAGCCTTACATTGAATTGCTCGCACTCTTTCATGGTATATTAAACATCATATGGATGAATCAATCGTCTATGCGTCCACGGGTGTGCTGGGATCCATGGCTTTACAATTGTATCAAATAAATGTCGCTGAATATACAAGTACTAACTTATTCGATAGAAGACAGCATAGCATACCTGTAGCTCGACCTCGGCCCTTTCCCAACACCTTCATGCCGTACCTACCTACCTATTCATAATTCAGATCACTACTTCCGCCCTTCCAGTGCATTCTTGATTGCTATTATCACAGAGTCAGCTCCGATATGAACCGCATGACCTGTTAAAAATTAATCAAAACTCACCGTCACAAGAGCTCTTCGCGTCTCCAAAGAGCATCTTCGTATTGTCCATGTAAAACATCGGATTAGGTACGTCCGCATACCCGCTCGACATGCCGCGTTTCATCACGATAACTTCCTTGCTCTTCCACGCATGGAGCACTGGCATGCCCGAGATCGAAGAGTCAGGCTCCAGAGCAATCGGGTTGACCGTGTCGTTGGCTCCGATGACGAGCGTCACGTCAGTGTCGTTGAAGTCATCGTTGATCTCGTCCATTTCCAAAACGACTGGCATCGATTAGCGCCCTTCTCTCTTTTTCTTTTTTCTTTTTTCCTCCTGCTTATTCACAGGATATGGTCAGACTCACTGTCATAGGGGACAGATGCTTCAGCGAGAAGCACATTGCATTGACCAGGCATGCGACCGGCCACAGGGTGGATGGCAAAACGGACATTAACCCCCTTGGCCCGGAGCATTTTGGTTATCTCCGAGATGGCGTACTGGGCTTTGGCAACCGCCATGCCGTAGCCAACGACCTGGCTTGTCTCAGCTATGCACCTGTAAACGTAAGGATAGTTGTCCTTACAATAATAACATTCTCGGCATTCACAAGTGTCTCCACAGTCTCGTCAACAGATGTCGCGGTGACTTCTCCTTCGACTTTCTTGTTTGCCTTGGTCTGCGCAATGCCGCCGAATAGCACATTCGAGATCGATCGGTTCATAGCAACACACTAGACGTGGTCAGTTTTATTGCGAGGTTGAGAAAATTGTGTTATACTTGCCATTATATAAGATAGAATCGAACCGCTAACACCGATCAAAGACCCGATTGTGGTCAGCAGCGAATTATCAAGCATGAAACCCTCGGCGACCAGCGCGAATCCAGAATAGGCATTCAGGACAGTAATAACGACAGCTTGGGTATACGTTAGCTAGGAAGTGTACCAGGAGACGACCCTTTGACTTACGCATGTCTGCCCCGCCAATGGCTGAAGTGGTCGTTAGTCCCTTCAGGAAGCTAAGAATTGTATTTGCCCCAAGACATGCTGCGGCAATCACAGGAGATCCTGGGGCCATTGTTAAGAAAGTTCCCATGGATGCAACGTTCGCTCCCAGCAGCGACGCGTTAACAAGGTGTTTTCCAGGAAGAACTACCGGCGAGGACTTCACGCGACCGGCTAGTTTGAGAAACGCAACAATCGAGCCGGTGAAAGTAATACCGCCAATGAGAACTCCAAGATACGCCGTTACCATATGTAGCATCGAGGGATGGGCGATATCCGCCATGACGCTTCCGATACTTGTAAGAACAGCAGCAAGACCGACGACTGAATGCAGTGCGGCCACCGTCTGAGGTAGCCCGGTCGGGGTAATGCGTCGACCGATGAGTGCGCCTTATAGAGTCAAATTCACATTCGCGAGAAATCTGGACGTTATAAACTCACCCACAGCACTTCCAATACCGGCAAGTACCCCAAATTGAGTTAGAGTCGCTGGCGAGAACCCAACAGCGAGCAACGAGGCAAGGAAACCAGAGCCAACCCCGAGGATGCCAAGAGCGTTGCCCCGTCGTGCAGTCAGTTGTGATGCCAAACCAGATATCGAGCCTAGTTGACCAAATTAGCCACTTGCAGATTATAGATCTACTATGAGTATACGACTTACTGATACAGAGTATGCTGCTAACAAGGTAACCGGCTTGTACAAGCCCAGCCATGCCGGTGGCAGCGGCAGCAACGTAGCCTCCGCCGAAGAGAAGCCCTGGAATAGCATAGAGCCAGTGATATTCAGGAGGGTCGGTGGCGCCTGGGCAATATTAGTAGCATATCCAACTCAAGCTTTGGGAGGCATAACCTACGCTTAAACATGTCTAGCATGCGCTTCGTGATCACGAACCCGCCAGACACATTTACAAATGCTAGTAAAACAGAAGCAGCTCCTAGGAGTTCCGGAACAGTGCTCGGAACATAACCACCACCCATGATGAAAAGCCCACCGATGCCGACCATGCCTGTTCAAAGTGAGTAGAGGTCAACCCAGGTAGTCGGGCTCAGACACTGACCAGATATAGCGTTTGTAACGCTCATAAGCGGAGAATGTAAAGCAGGTGCGACTCCCCACACCGCACGGTAACCGACCAGTCCGGCCAAACCAAAGGTAAACATGTTGCTCATAAATGCTGGGCCTGTGAATTTGCCTAATGCCAGAGCCGATCCCATGCCGGCTGTTAGAGTGGCCACATCGCGGGTTGTCTTTTGCCATGGGGTCAACTCCACAGCCGGTGCTTTGGCTGCAGTCTGAACTGTCGGCGCAGTCGGTGTCGGCGGAGGCGCGGTTGGTGGCGGGGGAGGAAGTATCTGGCCGTTGAGGCTGACTATTGCTCCTCGAGTAACTTCGTCATCGAGATTAACAGCAAAGCTCTTGTGGTCCTTGTCCGACAGCGAGAGGAGAAATTTGGTTATGTTGTTCGAGTATAGAGTAGACGACTGGGTCGGTAGACGGGAAGCCAGATCCGTATATCCTGTGGTCGAAGTCGTTAGTGCAGATTCAGTCAAACATCCCCTTGCTTCATACCGATAACCTTGACACCGTTGTAAACGGCCAACTCTCCCGGGACAGTTGCTTCGCAATTGCCTCCGGCTTCTGCTGCAAGATCAACGATCACTGAACCTGGTTTCATCGCACGTACCATCTGTCATTACTAGGGATTAGATATCTTGCCAAAGAACTAGATGCTACGGGCAGCAGACCTCCTTCGTGATGAGCTTTGGGGCAGGTTTGCCAGGGATCAGAGCGGTGGTAACAACGATATCAACTTCGCGGCATTGTTCCATAAACAGCTTCATTTCCGCGTCGATAAACTCTTTGGACATCTCCTTGGCGTAACCTCCTTGGCCAGAGCCATCTTCCTCCAAGTCGACCTCAATGAACTCTGCACCTAGGGACTGAACCTGTTCGCGAGCGGCAGACCGGGTATCGAAAGCGCGGACGATGGCACCAATACGACGGGCCTATCAACTGGTTAGAAGTGAATGGGAGCTTTATGTAGCAGGTATTTTGTCGTACGGTAGTAATTGCGCTTAAACCAGCGACTCCAGCTCCGATGACAAGGACTTTACTCGGGGGTATCTGTAAAGTTCGTTAACTAGGGGTCGTGGGCGGACGGCGGAATGTTCGTGTCATTAACCTTTCTGCAGGACATCATAATGTTAGCTGTCGCTGTTTCACGCTGTATTGGGGGGGGGGGGGGGGGGGGGGATCTTACCCAGCTGCTGTCACCTGGCCGGTCAGAAAGCGACCAAACTCATTGGAGGCTTCCAAGACAGCCTTGTACCCAGCAATATTTGCCATCGAACTGTCTCCAAAAACATCGAGTCAGCCACAGGCCATTGTGCTTGTTTAACTAGAAGCTAGCCAACCTCAATGCGTCAAATGTCTGTGCGCGCGAAATTCGAGGGATCTTGTCCATGGCGAACGAGGTGATGCCGCGCGCAGCCAGGGCTTCCACGACCTGTTTGTTTTGCGCAGGGTAAAGGAAAGAGATGATCGTTGCACCCTCACGCAAAGCTTGCACCTCATTAACCGGGCCATCTATACTGGGGGGTCGGACTTTCAGAAGAATATCGCTCTGAGACCACAGCACATCTCTGTCGACGATGGTCGCACCGGCCACCCGATAGGCTTCATCGGTGAATTGGGCCTCTTCTCCGGCACTGCGCTCGACTAGCACCCGCTCGAAGCCCTTCTTGAGCAGTAAAGCCACGTTTTGCGGGGTAGCCGCGACACGTCGTTCGTTGGGGTAGGTCTCGCGCGGAACGCCCACCGTGAGCGATTGGTAAGGTGTCAGCAGGGAGGGTGTTGCGGAAGCAGTTGTCGCGTTCCTCTTCGGGACGCTCCATGCGGGGAATCGGTTGTGCCATTGCAGGCTGCTCCATTTACGCGCACGCGTGGAGTGCGAGAATGATCGTGCCTGCAGGACTACAATCCCAGATTTATAAGTTTCTCCAACCAGTCTCGCGTATTTCTCCATTTTCGAAGAGCTTTTCCTTACCTGAGAGCGTCAGTGGGCACAGCGATCTAGCCGCTTTGCACGTTGATGGAACGCGACAGGGTGCCCGAACCGGCACCCTCGCAAGGAATCTCGTCTCGATCAACATGACAGAACATCAAAACAATCTATGTCTCGCAATAAAACATGTCTACAAGTGAGAACAGCTCCAACCCAGCATTGCAAGGATGAAGAATGACGGATAAATGGGCAGGTGATACCGGCCAAGTTGAGATGGTTCAAGCTAGTTAACTAAATTGACCTCGGAGTCCAGAGGGTAGAACGGGTTAGCTGACGGTTAGCTGACTCTCTGTGGGCACACCTGACATCCAACCAAGAGTTCAAGAAAAACCCCCACTCCACCAATTCTTTATATTTTCCTGCCAAATTAAAGAGTGCATACTAGTCTATATTACTCCAGGTACCGTCTGAATCCCTACTGGTGGATATAGGAAGCAGTAGCAATTACAGTCAAACCGAGAAACACTAACCTTGGACTTACTCGAAGGTTACCTAGGCAAACAGTCGGACCTGGGAGCGGTGGAGCGGTAAGGTCCCTCGGCCATCGAATTGGCGGGTATCAGCCTCCCCTCGGTAACGGACAACCTGGGAAAGCGGTCCGGGACCCCGGTCGGAGGAAAAGGAAAAGTCGCTGACTGACCTGCAGTTGCTGCAGCCCATTAGGGTGGTTACCGGCATGTGCAGCACTAGAGCAGCACCAGAGCTGCATTGAGGCCCACTGCAGATCTGGGGTTGGTGCGCGGATCCTTGCCGGTTGTTCCAGCTGCTCGCGCCACTTGGTTAGGCTCTTCTAATTGAGGATTAGAGTCAGGTCACTGTTATGAGCTTCTGTTTTCTTTAGCACGTCGAGCCGCGGAATAAGCTGCAGCAGGCATTGCTAGTCCAGACATTGAATGGCACAGCCTTAGGATTGATTGCCCGTGCTTCAGCTCTCCAATATCTGTGCCTGAACGCCCCATAGCTGACATCAGAATGATTCTTATTCATCCACAAGCCACCTCAGTAGGTACCTGAAGAGTGGCCATTGAGGTTACTAAAGTAATTATTGGCCCAAGTATGTGATCACTGTACTATGACTAGACTATATGATTATTAAAAAGCAGAGAAAATAGTAACAAGCAAGCATGTACAAAAAACAGATTATTCAACTGCAGCATACCTAAAAGTAAAAAAGAAGCTAAAATGAATGATAATATCAATAATAATGGTAAATGTAAGGATACACCAAGATAGAAGGAGGACACACACAGCTCAATTTGTCTGTACCTTTAGCTGACAATATATTGATTCTTCCTGTGATGCATTCCATATTTTCATATGATTGCATTCAATGAATCCACCATTGAGGGCAGCACGGAGCATCTCTTCCTAGATCTCCAACAGTACAGACACGCTCGCCTCACCTCTCTACACAGGCAACAGGTGGCAATTTTTGCTCAGTATGTGAAAGCAGTCAACCGGAGCAGAGAAGACGGCATTTCATTCAGCTTCAAATTCACAGTATAACCTCTGTGGATGCAAGTAGTTTGTGAATAGGCCCATTTGCAGGTGAATACCTTATGATCTTTACTGGTGGGATACTGACAGCATGCATTATGCCAGAAATGCAATGAATCTTATTCATTTTCGAGGTTGGTGAAGGGGCAAGCATAACTGCAGTCAGCCTGGTTAGTATAATGGTGATGCTGGAAAGACAGAGATAGTTACTAACACTGTAGCATTTCGAGTTTAAGAAATGAATGGTTGACCAGGTTGCTCTTTTGACTAAACTTCTCATCATTACTGTATTTTCTCGGGCTATTGCATTTATTTTGTCCATTTTCCCTACGGAATATGGATGATTCAGTCTCGTGTTATAGCTTACTACCTGCGATGGCTCTGTAGGCCATCGCTAATAATTGCGCTACTTCTTCATGGGCTACTCTATACCCTTCCACGGCCGGCCATTCGCCTCCTTAGCCAAGTCCTCCACAGTCTTCCACTTCCAAACCTTTTCGCGCGGGTTCACTATCACATACTGGATACGGTGCTTTCTATGGTCAATTTTACCCTCGCCCATTAAGAATAGCAAGCACTGTGCCTGGTCCGGGTTAGGATTGTTAATCGCATTAGTCTTAAATTCCTGCAGATTGAGCTCGTTAATCGGGATCTCCCCAGCGCCGGCAGCAGTCATAGCGTCGGCTATTTGCTGGAACGATTGCGTGTCCCCAGCACCATACCTGGCAATTGACTTAAACCAGGCGAAGAGGAATGCGAAGCAAGCTGTGCGATCGTCTTCCAGGCATCGCTCAATGCAGTGAGCGAGGTCGGGGTGTCCGCGGAACCAACGGCCTCGTACACTCCCGTTCTTGTATCAAACCCAAGCCAGGGCCCGATGCTATCTTCAGGGAATAGCCCGCAGAAGACTCGACATATTTGGATGACTCCAGAAGCACAGACTTGTTTTGCGAGCTCCAGGTGCTTGTTTTCCTGGTCCCACTCCGGATGCGAGAAATCGTGGATGTAGTGGTCGACGCCAAATTCAGAAGGGAAGTAAATATGCATGGGAGTATTGGGAAGGACACGGATTATCTTCTCCTTGAAGGCATGACCGCTGGGACCAATTGCGTCTATGAGGACATCAACATCCGGGAGTACTTCCGCGATAATGCTTTCGTGATACTGCCGGCGGATGATATTCGCGGAGGTGGGCGGGAGCTGTGAGAGATCCTTTCGTGAGAGTATGATCGTGCGAAAATAAGAGATAAATTGTGGAGTGGTAACGGCAGAAAGAATGTGCTGGCCAAGTTGACCTGAGGAGCCGGCAATGGCGATTTTTGGTGGCATGGTCAATCTAGGTCAATCGCGAAGAAGTCCTCCACGCACACTAGGGTTGGAGAGTATATACATTAAGCAAAGGAGGACATATGAGAAATAAGGATTGTAGCATCTTGTCTGTCATACGCAATGCTTATTGAGAGTTGTAATAGAGCGAGGAGATGTCGATGTGATGCCATGGCCACTCGATGGTTAGAAGACCTAAATGCCAGAGGACTTTAGAATATGTGCATAGAAATTGAGACAAATGATCCTACAAGTCATTCGGCGGTAAATGGGCAGTCACTGGCTGCTCCTTCCATGATAGCTGTTTCTTTACCCACCATAGAATACCCTATCAATGTAGAGGAAACCACAAAACCCCATTTTCCAAATTCGGTGCTTTTTGAAAGTCATTTCTGTACGTCTCATCTACCTACGAAACTACCACCTGGATAAGAGATGGCTGCATCATCGATACGTAAACGACCAATCAAAAGGCGCAAGGCAGCCAGGCAGCAACGGTATCCGAGAGGGGATCCGCTTGGCCGGGGGGGGCGTTTTGTAGCGAAACATAATCTTAACGGAGGAAGCAATTCTAATGGTGCGACAGCCACCACTGTAGACACTACCCACATAGAGAACGGAGCCAGCAAAATGGTATGTGTGACTTTGAACAACTGTGCCCTGGAATACTTGCGAATTACCTAAAATCTTTATATAGGAAACATTCCGGGAAGCAAACGCTAGAACTTTGATCGCCATTGGCATGGATGAAGATAGTGCGACTACAATTGCCGAAAGATACGTTCCTGAGCTGGATCCTCTTGCAGAGCTCTGGGACTACATTGAGGCATGGGTAACGTCGCGAGGATCTACTGAACCAGTTTCTGATGAAGAATATGAGGATGAACTTCGAAGATGCGGGCTGTCTGCAACCCTTGCAAAGAAACATATGGATCTGGAGTTTGCGGTCTTCCGCGAAATGAAGGATCCATGGTACTGGGCTTTGGACACCCTGCGCATGAGGCTCGATCTTGTTAATTTGCGCAACGGTTCCGAAGAGGAGCCCACAGATGCAGGCGGTACACGTTCCAGGAGAGAACAGCAGCCTACTTCAGAGGCATCGACAATAGGCCAAGGACCATCAGCAATCCAGGAACCGATTACCTCGCCTAGGCCGCCCAGTAGCCGTACGGAAGTCCCGTCGGAACGAAGTGACCCTCGCCCACCAACTGACGAGGAGATTATCTGGTTTAAAGGTGGCATTCTTTCCAGATTCTCCCCTTGGTACAATAGAGACGCCAAACGTATAAGTCACTCAGGCTTATTGAGCTCCCCTCCTACTGATTTCCAAAAGCTGCAATCAGGCCTTTACTATACGGATTCCCTGGACTGTGCCCAGCAGTATGCAAGATGGGCAATGCGAAGGTGCCAAGATGAGTGGGAGGCCAAGACCGCGTTACTTTCTGTATACGTATCGAAGCGATGGCTTCACTCATTACGTGAGCTTGACCAGGTGAGATATCTCACGACACAGGAATTCCAGGAAATGGTCTGGTGGAGTTATCAACACCAGCCAATATACGAGGAGCCACTTTGGATAACGGAGGCCCGACAAAGCGGAATCATTGTAGGCGCCGTTAATGGACTTGCACCTGCGAAGGTCCGACGGCTGCAAAACGCTGCAGAGATAACTGCAGCAACCTTCAATCGAATCAAGCAACAGCAAATGTGTGTCAATGCCTTACGTCCTGACATCATCAGGATGATGGATAGTTTCGAGGCAATTATCGTGTAAGAGAGATGGGACATCCGCGTCGGCACAACAGTTGGGACATGTTCGCCATCTTCTGGCTATTGGCAATTGTGTCCTACACAGATCTTCCATTTGGTCTTCATATGGGCCTTCATGTATCTTACCTCCCTTAAGGATCAGTATTATTACCACTTTATCTCATCCTGCCTTTTATTACGGTCTCCACAGCGAATCTACTTAGGAACGTCACGGCAACCTTGTTCTGTTAACATTGAGCCCATTTCTGGCCTCTACACCATTTTTATCAAGATGGCAAGTTTAACCTGCTGATATGACACTCTGAATATAGCTGGTTTCTAGATAGGTTGATGGCGTTACAAGTCACAACAATTCATGCTTTTGGATGGGGACAGCAATTTGACAATAATAATATCAAAGGACTACACCTCCCAGCACCTGTTGTACCTTCTTTTGTGTTTAACAGAAGAGTTACAATTGACAAGTTGATTTGTGACCCAGAGTGCAATAATGAGGAAGTGGAGACTCCCCAGGATTGACTTTTTGTGAGACTACTTTGTTTGCAAAAACAAGAATATTTAAGTGATTAGAGTTTGAAGTAGAGTGTCACCAGTAACCTGCAAAACCTGCACTGAACCTGCACCAAACCCTTCAATGCACAGCAGTGCAAGTTGTTTTTCTTCCGTCCACAGCAGGTTTGGGTTAACTTGCAAAATCCCCAACTGTTGTCATAACTTCCTAATCTAGTTAGATAATGCCCTAAAGTGGTTATATTATTCTTAATAATAGCCCTAATTTTACATATTTGGTAATGATCTACATATATTATTACTGAAATAGGCAATCAACCCTATTTTGGGGGTTTTTTTGGAGGAGCTAACCCGCAAAACCCGCAACGGGTTACGCGGCCCGGGGCCCTGGTGGGAGGAAAAGGAAAAGTCTCGGCAGAGAACTTCGATCGGGCGCAGAGCAGCGCCTGACTTCTGCAGGCCAGCAGGCCGGTCTTCATGGCAGGCCTGCAGTTGCTGCAGCCCAGTGGCGGACACTGGGCGTGTGCAGCACCGGAGATGCAGTGCGGGGATCCTTGTGCACCACTGGTTAGTTAGGCCCTTCTGATTGAGGGTTAGCCAGGTCACAGGTCACTGTTATTAGCTTGACTAGAGCTCTTTTCTTTAGCAGTCGAGCTGCAGAATAAGCAGCAGGCATTGCTAGTCCAGATGTTGAATGGCAGCCTTAGGATTGATTGCCCGTGCTTCAGCTCTCCAATATCTGTTCCTGAACACCCCATAGCTGACATCGGAATGATTCTTATTCATCCACAAGCCACCTCGGTAGGTACCTGAAGAATGGCCACTAAGGTTATTAAGGTATTGGGTAGCTATGCGATCACTGTACTATGACTAGACTATAGTACGATTATTAAAAAGCAGAAAACAAAAGACAATAATAATAAAATAACAAGCAAGAATTTGCAAACACCTGGTTATTCAACTGCAACATATCTCAAAGTAAAAAAGAAGTTAACATGAACAATAATAAAAATAATAATGGTAAATTGCAGATGAGAATAGCAAAGAAGATTTGCCCAGGCGGCTAATACCGTTCAGTATTCTATGTCGTAATGATAAGACACAAAGCGATTTGTTTCTTTCCATAACCCTGGGCGCCACACTGCCCATAAAGCTCCAGTCTCCCTACAGCAGGGCACCATACTCGTTAACATCTGCCGGAGCTTTTAAAGTTTCTGGGGTAGCTTTGGCCATCTCTTGGACCCAAACCCCTCAAAATTTCCGATCACCATGCCTCGTATTGCTCGACGACATTGGGGTTAACTACCTGCTGACATCCTCCGAAGTCCGCTAAACATTGATGCTGCCGTCTGCACCAAGGGTACCCCATGCAGGGGTAGTACTATGTACCCCATAACCGCCCACACATTTCACATCACAATAGCTCTCATCCCCACTAAAAGATATATGAGTTAGGTTGAAAATGTATCTAGAGCAGGAAGAGGCCTGCGGGGTAGCTAAAGTGGGAGAGTCTGGAGGGACTATAACTAAGATCAGTGGCCTCCCAAGCATCCTCTCGCACGCCCTCTGCTTACCAGACCCGAGTTGAACGCTTCCACTCTGAATTTACCATTATGCCATTGTTATCAAGTTCAAAGACTGCAGCTAGAGGGAGGGGTGGGCAAAGTATTAACGCCTACAGTATTCTAACTCTATGCCTACTCGGCTTGGGATCCATAACCTTTGGCTATACAGCATCCATTATCGAAACTACACTTGGTGACTCTCGGAAAGAATCAAATTGCAAGGAACAAGTGTTTATTAACACCCATCTCCAGGCCAACCATCTTTTGTCGAGTATTTCAATCTCGATACTGCACCCAATGCGTCTAACCTAGAAGGTGCAACGAATGGTGTCTTTCAAGCCGGCGGCGTGCTGGGCCCTTTGCTTCTCCCTCATATTACAGACACCTGGGGCAGGAAATGGGGGATCGGAATTGTAATTATCTCCATACCAAAAAAGAGAAACCCTAAAATTTTCTATGATGCTGATCCTTATTAGGCGGCAACCCTAACCCTCATCTCTGGAGCTGTCATGTGCGGCAGTACACACATTGCTGAATTCATTGTCTTCCGGTTCTTTGCTGGGGCAGGTTGTTTCATGCTATTAGCAGCAATCCCAGTAAGTGAACTTTATGGTTCCGGAACTTGGCATGGTAACATGGTTTGTTAATCCAGGATGCAGTTACTGATGAATGAAATTGTGCCTCCTGGGAACCGTGGTGCCTTGGTTGAGCTCCACCCACTGTTCTATTCTCTGGGCTACACCTGTCAAGGATGGGTTGGCTTTGGATTCTCATTCTGGAAGAGTGTTGGTTTGAAGAGCTGGCGACCACCAATTGCTATCCAAAGTGGACTTTCACTGCTAACCATTCTCTCTTTGAGGTGGATCCCTGAGAGTCCAAGGTGGCTTGTTAGGCAGGATCGGATGGAGGAGGCCAGGAGAATTCTGAATAAGCTCCGTGCGAACACGCAAGATCCGAACGATGAATTGGTCGAAGCTGAGTTCTACCAGATTCAAAAACAGGTTGAGGTGGATAAAAGACTGGGTAGCTCGTGGTTGCATATCATTAAAACACCTTCTTACCGCAAACGTATGATCATGGCCATGGCCATCACAGGCTTTATCCAGTCATCGGGCGACCTTGTCATTAACAGTATGTCCACAGTCTTTCCCCTACCTCTTCTTCCTGACGGGAAAAAGTTTGCCAGAAGGCTTACTGGCGGTAGACTACGGCCCAAAACTATATAAGATGCTAGGGTTTGGACTCACAAAGCAGCTCATGTTCCCGGCTCTTTGGCTCACAGTTTCCCTGTGCCTAAATGTTGTTGCCCTGCCCATTGTTGAAAGGGTCCCTCGGAACGTCATGCTAGCTTGTGGAATGTGGGGTGCCATGTGCACTCTCATTGTGGAGGCTGCTCTCATTGCAGAGTATGTGCCATCAACCAATAAAGATGCTCTACAAGCAGCTGTGGCAATGTTCTTCGTCTTCTGCGTATTTAATATTATCTGTCTGAACGGTACGTATGCAATCTGTTAAAGTGTGCGAGTCCGAGAATACCGTGCTAACAAGCTCCTTCCCAGGTACCGAATGGGCCTTTATCGGCGAGTTGTTTCCATCGCATCTTCGAGCAAAAGGGATGAGTATCGCCGTTTCCATGCTGTCTCTTGTGAATATTGTATACCTTCAAGTGGCACCCACTGCCTTTGAGTAAGTGACGTGCTCCGTATAATTTATGCTGTAACGTATATTAATTCTTGCCAGGAACATCGGCTGGAAATACTTCCTAGTATTCATCATTATTTCATTCATTGGCGGTATTATATTCCTCTTACTGTTCCCCGACACAAGGGGAATGCCTTTGGAAGAAATTGCAGCTCTCTTCGGAGACACTGACGAAGTTGCCATCTATACCGGCCATGGAAAGGTAGATGTAGAACATGTTGAGCCAAAGGCCGATCCAAGAAGTGAGAATGAGGAGGATTTGGTGATTGGAGTGGATGCTGGATAGGTGCGACAATTTGAAATGACAAGTGGGTCTTCGGACAGCTGTCCTCTTTTCTCTAATTCCATCCTTCATTGAATTGGATATCTCCATGCCTCAGGCAGATATCACATAAACCCTAGGTTTATATACATGGAGACATACAGGGCTTTGCAAACTAGCAGCAATTATACTTAACGAAGAGAGTCCTACTTCTTAGCTCCACTATTTGTGTTCACTGAAGGTCGGCTGAGAATAAGATGCAGCTTGGCTTCACTCATACTAATAAATCCAGACTCCTTGAGGCTTATCTAACAGTCTCTGCAGAAGCATTCAAGCCAGCGTCGATCAAACATGGCTTTTTAGCCGCTGATGTTATTCCGTTAAATCCTCAGATGGTGGTTTCGAGGCTTTTATATAGCTTAAGCGCCTTTATCATCAATATCTAGATAGTAAATGGACCATATAGAAAGTCTTTCAGTCAAAGAGGGCCGGGGATTTATAAGTGTGAGAATGAGGTTCGAGAAGTTCGGAATGTATGGTTCCAATTTACTCACAGTTTCTTGTTGGAAGAAGAGACAAAACGGGCTGTAGGAACAACCCGTTAAGAGAGATGGATACACAGAACAAGCACGTCTAGACTAATAATAACAATAATAACCAGACGAAAAGTACGCACATAAGCATCTCCCCGGTTTGGTCCAACAGCACCCTCAACCTACTATGAAAACGCTGACATGGTGAGCTGGGAAGGTCAAGTTCCACCTACGACGCATAATTATTTTCGCGCACGGCCATGAAATATAGCGTTTCTCCCTGCCTTGGGGTCATCCATGGGGTAGATGGAATCTCGGTTGTCGTTGTCGCGATCAATAAGCGCCCTAATAGGTCAGCCGCTATCCGCGGCAGATTCAAGGATGGAGAAGGTTCATAGCTTTGGAGAATGCGGAGATAGCATGGACTGAAGTTCACTGGTGAGGGGTTTTAAATACGGAGCCGGACATGTCGCCTTGAGAAAAGCGCCCTCGCATTCGCTTTTCAATCAAGCCAAACCTGTTGAACCGCTGATATGACCCCTTCCACTCGAGTGGTGGACAGCACAGTCCCCGTGGTCCGAAGTCGGGTCAAGGGCAAGACGGTTGTGATAACTGGAGGTGCGTGGTCTCTCCTAATTTAAATTCCGCAGTAGACTTGAGAATCGCAACGTCTAAACCCCTTGGCGTGTTAGGTGCCAGTGGCATCGGGTCAGTTTATGCGAAAACACTCGCGGAAGCAGGGTAAGCTCTGTCGGAAGATATAGTATTTCTATTCGGCTACGACAAACCGGCCATTTAACATGATGAACGCAGAGCATATGTGGCCGTCGGAGACTTGAACCAGGAGCTTGGGGTTGACCTGGCCAGTCAGTATCCGGGGTAGGATTCCACTCTTCCTATTAAGCCACCGCTTCATTGTACACTTTCTAACAAAGGGGGGGGAAATCCCGCCCCGGCATGAGGGTTCAGGCATATTCAGTTCTCAAAATGCGATGTAAGGAGCTGGGAAGATCAAGTATCTTTGTTTCAGAGCGCCCAAGCCATGTCACCAAAAGGTGTCATCGACGTTGTCATTGCAAACGCTGGGATTAGCGGCCTGGACCCTGTATTTAATACATGTATGTGAACCAGGAAGGACTCCCTCAAATCCCAAGTCGTCACTGAGACCCAGAAAAGTATCAGGCGAGTCGCCTAAGAAGCCGGACTTGAAGATTACGGAGGTTAACCTCATGGGGGCCATGTACACGGTTAATCTATCTTTGCATTACTTCCGCAAACAGTGGGTTGAACAGGTTTATTCGGCGACAGCGGAGGCTCCTCCAAGATCTGATAGCTGCATCGTCCTGCAAGGAAGTTTGGCTGGATATTTGGACCAGCCCGGGTCTCCCCAGTATAACGCCGCGAAATTTGGCCTTCGCGGAGTAATGCATTCGATACGGGAAACGTCTCTGCAGCACGGAACACGAGTCAATTACATCGCGCCCTGGTAAGCACCGCAGGAATTCTTCTCCTCAATCACTCCGGCTCTCCCACTTGCCAGTTTCGGGATCACGCCCTGGGCTTCACTACTAACCATGCTTCACCGTGCAGGTTCATTAAAACTGGCATTCTCTCCGAAGAGGCGATTGGCCGTGTTGAATCCAAAGGGGTTGACTTTGCGGAAATCGATGACGCAGCCGACGCACTGATGAGGCTCGTTTCTGATGACAATATCTGGGGTGCGTTTTTCTCAGTTTTGTTACTGTCCTGTCAGCTACGACCGGCTACGCTGACATAGCGATAATTAGGCCGGTCGTTAGCCATAGTTCCCCGAAAATGGGCAACCAATGGATACCTCGATCTCGACCGAGACAGCTTCAAAGACGGCGATTACATGGCGGAGTGGCAGGACGTTGTTCTTCAAGTCGGCCACCGTCTGCCACCTAGTGTTGGCCCGAAGGAGTAAACGCTATCCAGCTAGGCAGGTAGATGAAGCCCTCAGAAAACTCGGGGAAAACAAGTTTCTCCAACAGTTAGTTACATTATGATACTGATGAGAATGCAGAATCTTTGCATGGGATCCGATTCAAATTGCAGGGTCTTCGTTTACCCGAGTAAGCTCAAGTATTCTCTAGGGAGTAGGTAGAGGGTGCACGGTAATGCGTCCGGCCAATGAATCAGTTTGACATTTAGTAGCAACTCCATAGCAAGTGTCCTGAAATTCAGTAGTTTCGGGGGTGGGGGAAGAAGGGGGAGAGGAGGGGTCTTGGTTCTGGTAAATTTGATCAGAGAGGGTGGAGTCTAACCCCAGCGATTTACATAATTACTCAGTCTCTTACAGATTATTAACTAATTCCTTCCCGTCCCAATATAGAGAACAGGAGTCCTTATTAACCTTCTTTTATTCGAGTAATCGATACTCATAAAACATTTCAACGATATACTCCAAGGAGACAGTCTCATAATGGTGAGGAGACCTCCAGGATCTATTTCAATTTTTGGCGCAGGGACGCAAGGCCGAAGGCTGGCTTACATGGTGGGGGCAACCTTTCCTCACAAAAAAAAAAGATGGAAGACTGATTATTCTCGATGATACAGTGGTCCAGTGCAGGCTCGACCGTCAATTTGATTGATCCGCAATGGAAACAACTGCGGGATAGCCAAGCATTTATCGAGACATTAAAGAAAAATACGAGATTTTCGTCTCCAAAATGGGGACCGATACATATGCATTCAGGGGGAACGTTGGCCGGTACGCTGAAAGATTCGTGGCTTATAATTGAGGTATACACACCCAACAAATAGCCAGTACTATTGTCGCATGCCAATGGGTTATTACTGCCTGATAAGCTTTCTAAACAAGTGGCGATAATCAGTGTGTCCCCGAAAAGCTTCAACTGAAGCGGGACATTCTCTCCCAACTTGCACAAGAGGCGCCACATGATACCATTATCTCGTCCAATTCGAGTAGCTATACGATCCAGAGATTGGTTGATGGACTCGAACTTCGCAATGTTGAGCGTACTGTGAGCTTACACACCTGTATTGTATGTCGACCAATCCCGCCTCTCATCTACCAGATACTAGTTAGTGCTTGTCTCATTGCTGACGCTCCAAACCAATTGAAAAAAAAAAGATTGGCCACCGGAAACACCTGGTATTGATATCCTTCATTCCTTGACCATCCTCACCTGATGCCAAGGGAAAGACTACAAGCTAACTTTGCTTTCTCAGCGGTCGAAGTGATGGCTCACGATAGAACGGACCCGGACATCGTTCCTCTGCTGATGGAGCAGTGCAAGCTTCACCACTTCTCGCCATTCCATGTACGGAAGACCTCGACAGGGTATATATATAACAGGTATGTCTAAACACCCAGCGATCTCTCCCCTCGAACCGTCATCATCATCCATTCAGCTTTGCCGATCTGAGAGAGAGAGAGAGAGATAGTGAGTGACGTTAACTTTCACGATTCGGTTAGGATATGGGCCGCCATCAAACGGGAAACTCTTCTTGTGCTCGAAGAGGGTGTGGCGGAACCCCGGGAAATCGATGCAATTTTCAAAGACGTCCTCAAAACGCCTCGTGGCCCATGTGAACAAATGGATGTGGTTGGCTTGGATGTTGTACTTGACATTGAGCGTCATTACGCGAGCGAACGACCTGGACTTCCATCTGAATCAAGGAAAATCTTAGAACACATGGTCGAAGCCGGTCGGCTTGGCGTCAAGACGGGTCGTGGATTCTACGAGTACGAGGCGAAGTGACGGGGTTTTTTGGTTTGTTGGGGGAGTCTTAACGGAATATTGTTCTGCACTATTCAAGGTTGACTCATCTGACTCTTGCCCTAAGATACTGTCAATGGAGCATCTCTTTGGCAGAGCAGGCAAGTAGATATTCTAGATGCTCAATGAACACACCCTCTTTTCACCCTGACAGGCAGAGCTAACACATGAGCCTACTTAAAAATCCTCCGACAAGGATGTAGGGTCCATGTTGTTCCAGTCACTGAATGGATTAATCGAAAACGGAGTAATCTCATTCCAGTTCCACTCAGGCTCTAAGAGATCGAAGGTACATGCAATGAACGGCTCAATTTCTGGAGGGGGAGTACTTTGTCTGGAAGGCGCGCGAGAAGACCACTCAAGCAACTGATCTTCTCTCTCCTTACCCCTGGTACTCAGAATTTTGAAGTCATCCTGCGCAATTTCTGAGTACATAGAATAGCTCCACGACGCAGAGGACCAATATTTACGAAGTTGCTTAACCGTGCTTAGGCAAATGTGGAATTCATCTTTGGCCAGTTGATAGCGGCGGTCATGCTGAGAACTGTTAATGATCTCTTCTGAGAGTGAGAGAAGTGCATGGAAGACACTTGTTGTCCTAAATTTTAATTTCTCACTCATTAGCTTGTAGCCAATCTTGGGGCGTCGTCGGTCTGCACATCCTTACACAAATGATGGTGAATATCGAAGGAGGCCACATTCCGAAATCTTCTGCATCAAATCCGCAGTTCGAGTTGCCGACGAATAAATATTCAGGCGCGCTTGTCCCATACGTGTGTCTATTTCTCCTGGTGAAAGCTTGATCGGCTGAGAGGATGGGGAAGACGGTTCGACCTGCCGTTCACCAAAATTTGACGCCTGCCTGTTTTGTCGGACTCCTCTAAGAGCCCTTTCGCACCAACGGTAGTACAGGTTGACCATTCGTTCATGATTCAGGTAGAGAAATACCATGCTTGCATTTCTCTTCGACCATGTCCGAGGATCATCAATCGTAAAGCCCTCTGCCGCAACTGAAGGAGAGAATAGGATGTCACGAGAAGCAATGTCTGCCATGCTCTGAAGTATGTGCAGGGCAGTAGGGTGGTCTCGTGTATTTTGCAGAGCTATCATGATTTTCTCAACTGCATGAAATCAGTAAGGTCGTAAAAGTGGTTCAAAATAAAGAAAAGCAGACATACTCCGAATTGCTAAATCTGCATACTTCAGAAGGAATTGAATCTGACACGCGTTTTGCGAGGGAAGATTTAATCCTTCAGTGTTGTTGGTGTCCTTTGGATCTGGTTCTTCTAGCTCTTCATCACTTTCTTCAAAATCTTCTTCTGACAGTCGCTTTAGATCACAATCACTGAGATGCAGGAGAAGTGGTTGACCTAGAGCGATGGCAACATTGTGTTCACGTGCCTGTCGGTCATCATCAGCATAGGAGTTAAAGTAGGAAGAACTTGCGTAGTACAGGTCTGACTTACAAAGAGGCACCAGTAGACCCTTCTCCAGAGTTTGCGGCGGGAGGATGACATGCTCAGAGTTTGTGGAAGAGTCTTGTGCATGCCCACAGTCATGGCTAGGTTAACGGCGCAACTCAACCAGTAGCGCATATCTTTCTCTTCCGTGTAATCCATCCACCAGAAGCTCATAAAAATCAGGCTTTGAATAACAACCGTGTGGTCTGGCTCGCAATCAAATGAGTGCAAGATCTTGGCGCGCTCATAGAAATGCATTTTGGCCTGGGTTGACGATGCAAAACCAGCCCGTCTTAATGTGGCCTCGTCTGCAACCTGACATGCACTGAAAAATATAGCATGGAACAGTAGTGGCGACGTCGGGCCATGTGCATACAATGCGTTGTAGCTCCGCAAGGTCTCCCTGCCGTCGACGATAGGAAACAAGGGGTAAATTACATCGAAAAAGTCTCTCATTAATTCGTCACTGACCGACCGCGGTGGAAACCTGAAGACCTGTCGCATATGATACAAGTAAGTTCTGTCTTCAGGGGGCAAGTGACCGAGCAAGTTCAGATGGCTCTGGCAGTTGGCATGCAGCCAAGGCGCAGTACCTGACGGGTGAACCGAGGCGAAAAGAGGCGGAATCAGGAGACTATCACAATCCACTCGCTGGGATCCTTTCTTAATGATCTCTGCAGACAGCTCTGCATGCCCATCCATCAGCGGAAGCATCGAATGAGATAACGACTCCCCGGAGAACTTCATCCGTTTCCTGACCTGTCCGGTAGTCTCTTGCGACGATGTTGAGCCTGTAGGACTCTCTGCACTCGTGCTCGTGCTGGACAGAGCTTGACTGCGTAACCCGTTGCTCATCTGGTGAAGGTTCCGCGACCATATTCGATCATCCATAGTGAGATGTTTATCTGTTGTTTGTTCTATCCCCGATGACATTTGCGGGGGCGAGTTACACATAGGTACGGTCGCAATTTTGGTCCGCTAGAATCTAGAAGGCCGAATGAGCCGTGGTTGCAGCTCACCTGCAGAAATCCTGAGAGTATGACATCTATGGACGAGCTCGGTTATCAATCGGCCCCCGCATGCACGGACATTAATATTAATTAATTAACCGTGGCAAAAAAGGAAAAATTGCGGGGAAGCTTTATCCAGGGATCGTTACATAATAATTATGTACCTACACCCACTACGCATACAGCAACGTTGGCGCATAACTCGATAGTCCCTCCAATAATAGTCACGGCGACACGAGTTCATTCTTTTTTCGAGGAAGAAAACTCCGAGTCGACAACGAAGTGTCTCTGCCCCACGTGACGCATGCGTTCTCCCACAAGGAGAACGGTCAACTCCATCCCCTCACCCTCACAAGCCCCAACATTACCCCCTACCAATTTCCCAGTCTTGTGATTGATTTATTCCCTTCCTGATGTCACTCACCTCAGACAGCACTAGGCACGGCCCGGAAGCCGAGTCTGTCTCGCGGAATCCAGCTGGCCAGTCCCGAGTATCGCGCAACTATGAGTGCCGGCTGTGTGAACGAAGCTTCCGCCGCTCAGAGCATCTGAAACGGCATATTAGGACACGTAAGTCATTCGAGAATGTTTACATCCGCATCCTGCAGCACCCATTGAAAAAATTACATTAAAATATAAAGAATTAAGGCAGGGGGAGTGATTAAATGAGAGAAATGAGGAAAGGGCAGGGAGATGAAAAACAAGACAGCCAGCATTGTCTTGTATGTGTACATACTAACCAGACCGGCAATGTGTAGACACAAATGAACGCCCATTCCGATGTCGACAATGTTCTATGCCATTTGCCCGGAAGGAGCTATACCGTCGACATTATACCAAACATCATGGATCGTCCTCAACACCATCGTCGTCCTCTATTCCGTCACCTGAAGTGCTGCCTTCTTCAGGGTTTGATGCACTTCTTTCAATTCATCGATCTTCTACCAATCGTGAACCCGCAAGATATGGAGGCAATGCCTTCCTTCAACCGCCTGTGCGCACTTTTCTCCCACGGGGCTTGCCCATCGGCCCTTTTTCACTTACTTCAACGGTCCATCGATTGCCAGCCCCAGAGCTCGCATATGCGCCAGCCTTAGCTTTGGATCATAATGATGTTTCTGTCAATACAAACTCGCTAACTTTGCAGGCTCTGGAGTCTAGTACTCAGGATGATGGATGCTGCTTGCATCCCACGGTTGACTTTCAGAATGGTAACTTTGGCGTCCCAATTTCACCGCTTTCATCTGCACTATTAAACCCCGAACTTCATTGGGCAGACGCACAATATGGCCCTTCTGTAGCACCCACTGCCGTACCCGAAATCGGAGAGCCCGGTTATCAAGTACTGGTAGCGGCAGCTCATGAGAGTCATCTTATGCCTCGAGGGCCTGTGCGTGGCGAAGATGAAGTCCGCTTGCCCACCAGAGAGACACTGAACAGTTTTTGGAAAAGCTTCTGGCTTCACTCTGATTTCCATCTCGTATTCCTTCACTGGCCGTCTTTCTTTTCAGATAGCATTCCTCCAGCACTCAGTCTTGCAGCTCTGGCCGTCGGCGCCACACGGTCCGGGAACCAGAGTGCAGCAGATAGTCTCTCTACATATGCGCGACTGCTTGTGTCCCGGTTCTTAGCTAGTGTACACTGGACATCTCCTGACATTCCACTATGGGCAATCAACACCTTGTTAGTACTCTCTCTTCTGCCTTTGACTGTGATGGGTCACCCAGTGCTGGGCCCTGAAGAAGCGGCTGCTTTGAAGACCCTAGCACAACTCCTCGACTCGACTGAGCCAGCTGTTGCTTCCGCACCGAATCCAGATACAGGGATATATGGCGAATGGAACGATTTTGTCAAGGCAGAAGGGATGAGGAGGTGGGATTATACCCCTCTTTATTGTTCATGCGGACATTTAAGTTAACTCTCGCTATAGAACACGACTCTGCGCATTTATTGTCACATATTTCCGTTCCGACGATCACCAACAAGAACTGAACAACCCGGGCAATGGCTTCCGTGATTTATATATGCCTCTATCAGATGATCTGTGGTTTGCGCCGTCAGCATCACATTGGAAAGCTCTCTCCAGGACCCATGGTAGAATATTAGAAAGCCAGCTCTGCACAGCAGTTGGGTCAATGTATACCATGTCAAGCCCAGGATGCGCGGGCTTTGTGAGCTTATGTCTCATCGTGGGAATTCTGGTACACGGTGCCGAGTTACGCAACTACTCGTCAATGGCTCCAGACCAGATTCGAGAATACATCAGTCGAGCTGCCGATCACTGGTCTTCAACAGGACCGCAGATGAAAGATTATCTGACTTCAATTTCGTCTGTAATTGCTTCCTATATTAGAGTCACTCTGGAAGTCGACATGGAGATAGCAATGCGGGCTTTCTTTCGTCAAGACTTCGACGCCATGCGTGCAACTTTGCGGCAGGGTGATTTGGTGAAAGCAGCACGACACGGAGTGAATTGTCTCGTTTCATATGCAGACCTTCGACATTGCTGTCTCGTGAATCCTATAATTTCATGTCGTGAGTATTGGCAAGCAATAGCCCTTCTATCATCTATCCTCCTTTCTAAGCAAATGGAATAGCCTAACCGGAACGTACTATTTATGCTAGTCATTGTTGTTTTGGAGTCCGTCATACAGTTCCGCGAATCACTGCCTTATCCCAGAGCTTTCGAAAGCTCCATAAATATGCTATGTATAGCCCTCGACTTACGGAATGTCCACTTATCAACTCCATTATCTCTTTGGATGCCACTTCGAAAACTCATTAAACCCGGTTCAGGTCAGTTACTCAGTTTACTCCTTTCAAGGCGATCCGGTCTCTCATGGTGAACTAAAGCCTCTCTAATCCTGCTGTCGGCGCTTGACGCATATTCGCGCACGATCGATCAACAAGTTCATCTCGAGCATCTACCAGCCTGATGGGCTCTCCAGTGAACCTTGCACGGTTGGGGTATGAGAGCAGGATGTGGCGATAAGAAAACAATCGGGATAAGTCTGGATAGAAATAACCTTAGCGAACTTCTTGATTAGTGCCTTTATTCCAAGTCCTCTGGCGCCCTGAAGTTTTGCACCTTTTTGCACCCCCTTTCATATTGCATGACGGCGTGAAGTCAAAACTGGAATAGACTGGTACGTCTATTTCATAAACGACACCGATGAAGTTGCCATACAGTGACTCAGCGTGGCCCTCGACTATCCGTTCGGGAATACAGTTAGCCGATTCTTCTGCAACCCATTCGTACAGCTTGCTGTAATCGACCGGGATACCTGGACGTGTTAGACTGAGTCATGCTTTTTTTCATTTTTTTTTTTCATACACACTGTGATCAAAGTCGCCGGGATTCTTTCAGCAGCCTTGGGTTTACTCACGAAATCTTTCAAGTGAAGGGCCTTCAAATAGGTCAAGGAGGGGCTTATTTAGTTCAATGTGTTAGTATGGATGGCCATCGACTTCTTCTCACCCTAGTTCTCCTTAGGAAAGTCTGGTTGATAGATTTGTTTACTGTGGCCAGTCATTACTTTGAAGAGTATGCACAGCCATGGATATAGGGCAGATGGCAGTTGCTCTTACTTGATTAACGTATTTCACCACCCCAGCTCGTCTACAACAACTTGTTCCTGTCGCTTCAGCTCCCTTCTCCGACTTAGCTTTCTCAAGAGACAATGATTGATGGTGCTGTTCTCAGGCTTGCGTATCGAGTATTCTCTAGGCCTACTCAATGTGCGCTGGAGCTTACTAGAAGTGTTGCACTCTGGTTTGCTAGGAGTATGCGAGGGCTTGCTGCTCTTGGAATAGTCTGGCTTAATTATCGAGTCAACACTCCTCATGTCAAATCTATCGAGGGACCGTTACAATATCTATGATAAGGTCGTGGACTGGTTCAAGAAGATCGGTAAGGTACTTCAAGACCTAGATATTGTACCCGAGAATGTCTATAACATGGACGAGACGGGGTTCATGTTAAGTATGCCCGGTTCCGTCAAAGTCCTCGTTAGTGAGGATGATCTATTTCGAGCGGGCAGTGGTTGTCAAGCGCCGAACTGTACTGGGTGCCATCTCGGCAAATCGAAAGAGGAAGAAAGAGTCAGATCCAGGCATGGCAAAACAGGGACGGGGCGGATCTTCTGTGTTTGAGCGGGAAAGACGACGGGTGGCCTTTAAATTGCGGGGTCTGGAGTAGATCTCTTGTTGCAGCCTTATACTCTTTGCTAGCTCCCGGTAATCGTTCAAGAGCAGGAACTCGACACCCCCGAGAGTATATATGCACCGTAAACATAGTTGATGGTGGGTCCGAGTCGAAAGCTATATTGCCTGATTTGCGACCTTTACGGATTCAGGGCTATAAATTGCTAGTCTCCAAGGGAGGAAGTCGCGCGTTGGATTGACGATCTTCTGCTTCCTTTAGAATGCTAGCCACTTCTGCATAGTCCTTAGCCTCTGCCCAGAAGCATGGTGTTTTCCCTTTGCTATCCAATTTCAAAGGATCAGCTCCTTGCTCTGACAGGTACTTGACGATATCTGTGTTCCCAACCTCCGCAGCTCGGTGAAGTGGTGTCCCCAGGCCAAATGGCTCACGCTCCCAATACACCGCAGGTTCTTTTTCATATTTGACTTCATTGATGGGTGCGCCTCGCTCCACGAGGCGACGGATGAGGTCTGGCGCATCGGACGTCTCCCTGAGGACAGCATGATGGAGGAATTGGCCACGGCAAGCGTCGGCTCCTCGAGTGAACAAATAGTCTATCGTTTCCAGAGGAGCGTCGTACAGAGCGTATGACGTAGGGGTGAGATCCCAAGCGCAACGGCGATTTGGGTCGGCACCATGGTCGAGAAACCACTCAACCATTTCTCTATCAGAGGCACACAACGGTATGCTAGGAACCTGTCAGCAAGAAGTCGCGGCGAAGAATGTAAGGTGTACCTCAATAGAGGGGGTTCGTTCCGGCCCATCGGTTCGTTGATGTCCCATCCATAGTGAAGCAACAGTTCCAACACTTCAAAAGCCCGGGCCCGTACAGCATTTTCGGCCGGAAGATTTCGGTGGGCAACGTTTTCATCAAGCAAGAACCGTACCATTTCGACGTTCCTGTTTGTGATGGCTTCGGAAAGCGATCCGTACAACCACTCCGGACGGGGCTTCTGTAGTTCAGATAACGGCCGAGGACCGTGCAGAAGCCGCTGGACTTGCTTCTTGACTTCTTCGAGATCACCCTTGCCAGCGGCATCACGACACAGCGCGACTTCTTCTGGCCTGTAGTAGGGGGGACCGTGAGTTAACATAGCCGGGGGCAGAGGAATCGGCGGAGATAGAGGCATCGGCGTCAAGGGAGTCTGCATTTTGGTAATTTAAAGCAGTCTTCGATTTCAGTTCAGAGGAGATTGAGATAGATAGTTCGGGCTGTGATAGTATCTAAGGACAGGGCGGGAGCGAGGACCGATTCGTTGAAGCGCTGCATGTCTGGTCGCTGGGCCCGGCGGGATTAATGACGCTCTCCCGTCAGCTGAAGCGCCGAAAACAAGTCACTAGCCCATGGGAAGGAAGAGGTAAGAGGACTGAGGTTTGAACTCTCGTCAACGCTGCCGTCTCTAGAATTCTTCGGACAGCTTGTCTAATCCACTGGTCTAAGTCTTGCTCCCTCAGAACATGCCTGACCTGCCTTCGCTAGGCACTGCCGCGGATACTTCCATCACCCCACTACCTCGTCCTGATCGCTACCTATTCCCGCAGATGAATGTTCAATTTATTGTATTGAGTCTCTGACAGAAAATTTAGAACTTCCAGATCAAACTAAATTGCAACCAGAGTCGTGACATTCTTTGAGACTTAGCATCAGAAGTTCAACAGATAGACAGTGTCCTCTGTTGAAGACAAACCGGCAACAAAACCTATAGCCTAGGAACTCCTCCATCCTTCGCCATGAAAAAGGTGTGTCACGCACGTTTGAGTTAGATGCTTCACCATACTCCCATCATGCACGCTGTTTTCCCTTCTCCGATTTTCGGTCCTCGTCGGCACGCATCGAGATCGCTAGAAGAATTGGGCCGAGATGTGCCATATGGCTTGGGTTCAGAGTATTCCAAGGCCCAAACTCATGCATTGTCAAAAACGAAGGCGGTTTGCTGGGGTTGATCTTTCCCTTTAGGTATTCCAGGTACTTCTCATCAAACTCAGCAAAGGTCAAATATATCTCATGACGGTCCTGCGATATGTGAAAGTAACTTTTTACCTTTGTTAATACCATCAAATAAATATGTGGGAAGAGGTACTAGTAAACTTACCGACCAGGAGACTTCCAGCTGCCACTGGGGCTGTTCAATAGCCAGGCAACCATCTGTGCACTCTCTTGCATTCGTATTTGCTGTGCTGCCTTCTCCCTCATTGCTGCTTTGACTTCCACAAGAGCACGGATCCTATGGAGCTCTCTATCTTTGAGATATCCGTCTGTTCGTGCCTCAAAGGATGCTTTACCAAAATCCACACTGAACGCCTTTCTATGCGGCGTCCAATCAACGGACAGTGGAAAATGGATTGTGAGGGCATTAAGAAGGTCAATCAGAGCACTGTTAACAATCTGCTCATCTCTAGTTCGTGGGTAGAGTACACCTAAAAGTTCCTTTGGAGGCGGAGAAACAGTCTCATATGGGGGTGTCAATCCAGACTCCTCCTCAGAATCAGATGGATCCCAGGTATTGATAGTTCCGCCAGTAGACTTTGTTGGTGTCTGAAGTTGAAGGGAACGAAATGATTGTTCTAGGGTGCCACCTGTTTTGCTGCGTGTCCGGTGTGCAACAGGAGAAACAAGGATGTCAGATTCAGCAACTGCATCACTTGATACCCTGTCAACATGCAGTTGGTTGTATCGTACAAGAGCAAAGGTCCCCTCCTTGATCTTTTCAATATCTGTGAAGTTATTACAGTACACCGCCCAAGACTGGTATTTAGCCAGAAGCTCCTTTGCTGGCTCTATCCAACTATCCAAGTCAAACCTTTTCACATCAAGAACATCCCGTTTATGGGAGCTCCACAGTACTCGAAGGAGGAGGTAGTGTCTGTACTTGAATTTCGAAGCAGAATCTAGTTCCATATCGTTAATGGTTGTCGTTGAGCTTCGCAGCTGTCACATCCTGTTCCCATTCCGTTTCGCTTGCGGGAACCTGCAGAAGGTCGCGAGTACGCACGTTACTCATCGGACAATCCGGGACTGTTAAACAAGAGGGACAAGATGTGCGTGGAATAAGCTCAGGCAAAGAGTGGAGGGCACATTTGGGGCTAATACATGATAGCAGGAGGACATGACATTCATATAATACTTGTAAGAAGCTGCCCACTTTCTACCCTGAAAGTCCCGGGACATCATATTTGCCCCGACACAATGGTAGATTCTCGAAATTATAAGCGCCGCCAAATGTCAGAATAAGAATGTGCATATGCGCCCAGTTCACGCGTATGGAATATACAGCGCCGGAAATCAGGCGCCTAGCAAAACGATTGTATCAAGTTGCCAATAATAGTAGACTTCTTGTTTCACATAAGAAAACTGGATTCAAAGTTCTCTAGACATCTATTGAGGCGTTTTCGGCCGAGGGCAGCGGCAAGAAGGGCTGCATCATGTGGGTATTGTCAGGCCAACAATTAGCTTCCATTGAGCTAGCAAGTTGCCAAAGCATCCATTCAGCGCTTGTAGGGATTATCATATTAGCTCTGGCAGGCACAGGAATGGCGGTCGCACGCAGGGGGGGCTGCATATCCGACGATCATGATGATCCTGATGACAAGAAATGACTGGACGAGATGAGATGAGTCGAGACGATGCAGCGGCGAGCGAGCGTCTTGTCCAGCGCTTAGGAGTGCTGGGCGGCGGTCAGCTGACCGTTGCCGGCTAGCAAAACAACAAAACAGACGGGAATATAAGTACCTACGTCACTAATAATATCCTTTCTCTCCTGCTTTGGAAGCATTAACATCTTCCACAGCTCTTCTCTGCGTTGTTTTTATTTAGCTTTTCTATTCTCTTGAACAATGGCCACAGTCACGATGCCTGCTGCGACGGAACCTCCTGTGACAGTACCTCCCGAAACTGAGCCCCCTGCGCATAGATCTCGTCGGCTGGCGCTTCGAAAGCTCAATAAGATTATCGCCAATATGGACACTGTCCAGCTTGGGCCCAAAGAGCTACAGGAAGCCGGCATCCGCATACTTCCCATGACTTTTGATCAAAGCGGAAAGCCGACCTTCCAGCCAACCTTTTTCGACCCATTTCCAGTGGAGCTTCTTCCCGAGCCTGATGATGATCTTGTTCAAAGGGAATATCCTGAACACGGCCGTCCGCCGGCTCCGGGTTTCGGCAATTGCGAGGATGACGCGCTAGATTGTGCGCGTGAAATGTGGCGTTACATGGCGTCTTATGGGAGCTATTGCAGGCTGAATGCAACCGACGAAAGCTGCGAGCCACCATGGTGCCATAGGGAGTATGCCGCCGCCCATCCGAATTGCGTTAATGCTGCTTAATTCTTCTAACATACATTGTTAGTATAGTCGAGTATCCCTGGAAGCCGCTTGATGAATTTAAAGAGCCTCAGTGGCAAACAGTATCTGCTTGTTACGTCTACGGAGAAAGACAACCCCACATCAGGAGCATTATGATTCACAATTTTGATATTACCAGAGATAAGAGACTGTTACGTGGCGAAGCTCTCGCTCTTGTCAGGATTATTCTCGGACGACTCAACACAAGGACGTTGGTTCATCATATGGCGATTCCGGTGAGTTCATGAATACTTGATCCCACCGGCCGTAATACAAGCTTACAGGCTTTAGGTTCTGTTATTATCCTTCATGGGACCGCAACATGGACGTTTTCTCCAAGGGTACTTTGATGGCAAGGATCTCGTTATCCATTGCTCTGACCTCTTCGACTTCAGGCACAAGAACGTTCCTGCCTTGAAGCTCTTCGTCCAATGGACACTATCTTATCCGACTGGCAACACAACAAAGTAAAAAGGGCATCTTATGCTGTTTTTCTACCTTTTTTTTTAATGAAATTTTAATGAGTACTTGCCAAACATTCGAGCTGGTTGCTCTGCTTGGCAATGGTATATAGGTAAATAGGCGTCGATACGTGATGCATGCATGTTTTGTGAATTTTGCTGGCTTTTTGGGCAATATGAAGTTCTTCATTTGGCATATTAAAGAGGATGGCTTTGGGATATTTTCACTTCATATAAGCATCTGGAGTATCGAAGAATATTCGTTCAATTTTTCATCCTTTCAGCACATCGATTCTCTGACTGTATCTTTGATGGCCAGCTTTCTCAAGTCAGTGAACTCCTAGTCTTCAAATCTCACGGTCATGTAGATATTGACAAGGTTATCTACTAGTCCTAATCCCACATCGAAATCTCTTCATTGCCCCTTCCTCTAAATGCAATGAAATATCAAAACCTCCATCCTCCACCCTGGCATCCACTACCTGTAGACAACCGTCAATCCTCAGCATCAAGGCATGCACATACCTCGGGGATTTTCTCTGGGCCCTCAATCATATTATGGTGTGTAACTAAACGGGACTGGCGTCTTGCCAATGCAGGTAAGCCGCAGAAGATACTTGAAACGGTGACATTGCTTCGTTCCGGTCTTTTTGATTGACTTAGTACTTGCGACTTCGATGTTGTTCTTTCTGACTCATTATCAGCTCACAGAGAAATTCATGTCAAATGTTTGTGCGAAGTAAAGGTGATAATACAGTAGTATCAACTTTCGGGGTTGGGGTTCTGCCCCTCCCAAACCCCGTCGCGTGGGGGTCGTCCCTCGGTTCAATATTAGTAAGAAAAGTAGACAACTATAAAAACATCTCGATTTTCCAGGCTCTCAGTACCAAATTTTCAATTAAAGGACTGCGACTACATGGCTCCCACTACGGAAACCACGCGGCTGGAATCCGATAGCCATATCAGAACCACGGCTTTCCAGCCCGACCAAGTTCTTCCAGAGACACGAGAGTTGAACCGACGTCTCATAGATGGAACCCGGGCCGATGTAAAGTGGTGGGAGGTCAGTCATATCACCCTCCTCTGCTTTTAAAGACTAATAAAGATCTGGTTTGACTCACTGGAGACTTCTGTCGCGACTATTACAGTGTGGTGCCGCGGAATATCGCAAAAGGAGAGCAGCCGGCAAGACCCCGTTTCCGCGACCCGTAACGCTCGATTCTGCATATTCTATCACGGTACCGTCAACAACAGGAAAGCACCAGATAAGCTGCCGCTATTTTGAGCCTTTGAGTAAGAAGCCACAAGCATTGCTCTATCACGTTCATGGAGGTGGCTGGGTTCTTGGTTCTGCAGCAGGGTAAGCATTCCCGGCGGTTCTGACAAGCTTTCACTGCCATTCAGCCACTAACATTCCCTATATGTGCAGACAAGACCTCCTATTAAATGAGCTTGCGCAGACGCTAGGCATAGTTGTTCTTTCAGTTGAATACCGTCTGGCACCTGAGCATCCATTCCCAGCGGGACCTGAAGACTGCTACGATGTCGCTGACTGGCTCATAATAAATTCCTCGAACAAGGTTAGTGTATACAGAAAGCTACGCGAAAGACAATACTAATACTGACTGTAATGTTTCTCCTCGAATATGGCAGTGGGGCTGCGAATTCAAGTTTATTGCGGGAGAGGTGAGCTACCATGTTGCTTTCATGTACGCTCATGTCGGGCAGGATTCAGGAGCTAATCATGACGTGCAATACCAGTCCGCAGGAGGAACGTTAAGCTCTCTTGTGCTGATGCACCTTCGAGGAAAGGGACTTGCGTCCACTATTGCTGGAGTGGTCCTCAACTACGGATGTTTCGATCTTTCGATTACGCCGTCCCTCAGAGCTCTCGATCCCAATCAGCCACTTATCCTGGGATACGAGGACGCAGAGAGGTTCATCCAGGGGTACCTGCAGGGAATGCCCCCCGAAGAGCGAAGAAGAGGCGCGATTTCGCCGCTCTACAATAACCTTGAAGGGCTTGCTCCCGCTCTGTTTATTGTTGGCACTGAAGACGGTCTCACTGACGACAGCATTCTGATGTCTGCAAAATGGCAGATTGCCGGGAACGAGGCCATCTTGAAATTTGTACCAGGGGCTTGTCACGGCTTCATGACCTTCGATGGCCACAAGGTTCCGGTTACCAGAGAAGGATGGAATATCATGTTGAAGTATCTCGAGTCCAAGTTGTAGGATGATTTGGATGAGGCCAGTCGTGTTTTTCCGTTCATATCAGAGACTACTTACTACATATTGAAACCACTCGCTCTTTACGCCTTCTGCGCAGCTGAGTGGTCGGCTGGAACATTACGTTTACAGCTACACATAGTATGTCCAGGTGATAGTCTAGAAGAAAAAGGGATAGATACATTGATTGAATTGTGCATCCAGATTTATGCTCACAGGGGAGAAATGAATTAAGGTAGCAACACATCACGTGCCATACATTTTCTTGGCTACTGGCATTGACATGCTACAACTGGACTCCTAGAGTTTTTAAAATAAGATGGCAATTTATGCAATTCCAAGCAGACGAGTAAAAAAAGCTATACCTTTACAGGAAATTGGGTTAGGTCCAACAACCGCCTAGCAGGTTCTGAAAAAAGTGCTTCACGAAAGAGTAGCTGAGACTGCGAAGCAAAACAGCTAGGCCTCACCTAAGTACGCTATTGTCAGATGTGCAGACGGATTGACTTGCTTAACTGCAGAAGACTTTGGGATGCAATGGAAACAGCATAGGCCACCGCGCTATATATCGATGCAAGCCAAGTCTTTCTGGCCCGGGCGGAGTAGAGGAAGACGCAAATTGCGGTAGTCAAGAACGTTCTCTTGAGGACCTCCCGAGTCAGAGTAGTGCCTTTGACCTTCTTGGTTCCACCGATTTGTCGCAAGTGTCCAAAATTGGGGTAGTAGGTTCGCGTCCAGTATAGGCTACACTCATACCGTCAGAAGGAAAATCAGAACTGGCAGAAATTTAACGAGAGACATACACTGCAGTCCCTGGGAAGTTGGTTGGGATGTCGCCATTGGCAGTCTTAAACCAGGAGGAACACAAATTGCTCGTCCACACCATTCCCTTCATTAATCCCCGAATCCACTGGTTGTAGTCGTTGTGTGCCACTTCGGTAACCTCAAAGGATCTCACATTATTTTTGTATTGTTCTTTGAGAACCTGCGCAATCCACTGTGCTTGGATTTCTCTTTTGACTCCCATCAGCTCGGTCCTTGCTTCTGCCTCTCTTGGACTTACATGATTGTGGTGAGTGAATAGTGCCCTGACAAGGTATTTGGGCCTGTCGTCATGTCTGTACCAACATATCAATCTCATACCCATGGCAATGGCGGCTTCAAGGTTCCAAAGTGCAACTTACAGAAATTAGGATATCCTGGTACGCACATGCCAGCGTAGGCGCTAGGCGCTCCTTCCTTTCGCCATTTTTCATGTAGCTCGTCTCGGTCGCGTCCAATTATTTTTGTATTCTCGAATGGCATGGTTGCTTTTAGAATGTCAGCATTTCTATATCTTCTCGCAGTTCGTGTGCATACCCAGAAACCCAGTAGCCCAGATGATAACGTCGAAGTCTCTCTTGCTTCCGTCGGTGTCTATAATACCAGTTTCTGTAACGCCCTTGACCCGAGTAAAAGCTAGCTCAACATTGTCCGCGTGAAGAGATTGGAAATAATTCGAGTCGAATACGAGACGTTTGCATCCTAGCTACGCAAGGATATCGAGCGTCAGCCATATGAGAATCCGTCAATATCTAATTGTGGCCCAACTTACGGGATACTTCGGAGTCAAACTCTCATGATACTTCGCAGGGGCATTCTCTTCCATATACGCCAGCAAAGATTGTTCCAGCTCCTTACGTTTTGCCACACTTTTCTTGCCTCCTTTAAGCCTAAAAGCCTCCGAGTCCCAGTAGTATGCAAGCTTCAAGCGATACAATCGCATTGCAAACGGAATGTATCGGAATATGGCTTTCTCTGTGTCCGAGTACAGTGGATTGCTCCGAGGTACGTACCACTGTGGAGATGACACGTATTGAGTGATCGACTTTGTTCGCCTCGCGATCTGGACAGTTGTTAGTTATTTGAATGTGGACACAATAAACTGGGTAATTAGGAGGTCTAAAAACTTAAAAGGACACTCACAATTGGCATGAACTGTGTGGCAGAGCATCCGTTGCCGACAACGCCCACTCTCTTATTCTCTGTTGAGCAAGGGTTCGTCAATAATGTCCAGTGGAACACAAGAGCTATATTGACCAACCTAGGGACACACTGTCGTCCCACCGCTGCGAGTGAAACTGTACTCCTTTAAAAGCGTTGGTGGAAACACCTGTAGGCATAGCCGGTTGCGACAAAGGACCAGTACACATAATAAGTACATGGTGCTTGGTCGTGTACGTTGCGTCCTCGGAATCAGGAGCTTCGATGTTTCTGAGGGTGAGAGCCCACATTCCCTCTTTCTCGTTCCATTCGGCTGCAGAAGAGCGCAAGAATTAGTTCGTAAGGCCTAAAGTTCTTTGAAAGATGGAGAAAATACCCTTTTCTAGCCGTGTCCCAAACTGGATGTGTCGGTATATCCCATGACTGGTCGCAACCTTGTCCATATCTAATGGTGTTAGACGCTTCTAGACTCCGATACATCGTTGAAAATGAGGACACACAATCTTGTATTTCAGGTTGGAGGGGAAGATATTCAGTCCAATTCCACCGGCGGGCCCAAGTTAACGAGTAGAGATGGATTGGTACATCGCAGGCTAACGATGTGCGTTAGTAGCTGGAAGAAGAAAAGGGGGAATTAAGGGCATATCCTCACCACACCCAGGATACTGTGGCCAGAGCCGAAGAATTATTAGATTGAGATTTCTTCGTAGTGACAAGCACTATCTTCCATACCGTGTTTTCCTTCCAGGTCCCGGCTGCCCCTTTCGTCCTTTCTGATGCTTCGTAGATCACGAACGACTGTAAATTCAGCTCTTTGCGCATATAATGCGCGACAGATAGACCCGAAAATCTGTACACGGGAGACCATGAGCCAGGAGAACTTCAAGCACGTCTGCCACAGATGCTTACCCAGCGCCGACTATGGCGACTCGAAGGTTTCCGATATGTCCTCGGTCATCCATCTCGACTGACCAAAAACAAAAAAATAAAATAAAATAAAATAAAATAAGAAAATAGAAAAGGACTGAAAACTTTGTCAAATTGGGTAAACCATTCACACTCGCAAGCAGTGCCGATTAAGGCAGGGAACTGGAAGCTCCGTTCAAATATATCATTGCGCCACCCCAGGGCTTGGCTGAACCCCACTGTGGGGTACAGCCGAGCCGAATTGTCTGGGCACGAATGATAGTCGTCTCCGACCCGCACGCTGTAGGGGCTACGATATAGTAGTAGTCAGCGATTAACAAATATCACCAACGTCACACTTGGGTAGATTCAAATCTACCTTTTCACACAGAAAAAGGGCGATAAATTAAAAATTAACGACTCTATCTTAATTACTAGCATATAGATAATTTAGCCCTTCACCCTCAAACGCTGGCATTGCAGTATTATCAATACATTTATGTAGAGACCCGGTGCAAGTTGGAAGCCTGCCAAGCGTCCTTCTCCTTATCTTGTTAACAGTTTATAGAGCAGCTAATTTCATAATTGATAACGATTCCACTTTGCAGCGGACTGTTCCTCTGGCATTTCCAGCTCTCACATAGCTGCTCAGCCGAGCGAATTCGACGTAAATCACCACATGCCACTAGTAGTACGTAGGAATCCTTTGCTGGGATTGCTGCATTAGATAGCCTCCCAACCCCATGTTCTAACTGCTGGATACATCCTGGTATCTTGAGCTTCTACCCTCTGTAAAAAGCTGAAGGTGCTGATAGAGCCGGCAGCGGTAATGTCACCCCCGCGGTGAGTCGGTAAGGGTTTTAGGTGGGCCAATTTAGACCACCCCACAACGCAACTCCCCCATTGTAAGTTTGCGGGGACTTTGAGGGCTCCATTTTTCCCCAATTGGGGCTGCGCTAAACTTTTATAGGTATTAACTAGTCCCACCACGATTAGTTCTGAGTTGGGTCCTGCCCCAGCACTCATGGAATATCGAGCAAAACCAGCCTGTATATTATTTATGCGAGATTTAGTTACCTAGGTATATTGTCGAATTAGATTATATTCGTTCTGAGGACCTAGGGCCGGGCAGCGGCCTGCTGGAAAGCGCATCGTCAAGCGGATCTAGAAACTCCACTTGCCAGCAAGGCAGTATACGGAACGTGGACAGGAAGACGAGCTGCTTCGCGAAGCGACCGACCAAGGTGTAATTAATGTGGCCTACAACGTGTCGAACCGAGTACATCGGCCGGTCGTGCTTCGTGGTTACGGGGAGCCGATATATAACGCCAGTACCCGGGCTGCTCTGCTTCGTGGTTAGACGGCTGCATTGAGGGACATGAGTCTTTGCATAGAGCTGGCTTCCTCCATAGGGATATCTCCATCAACAACATCATGATCAACGAGGACGACGATCACCCACCCTGGCCTTTTTTTTTTTCATTAATCTAGACCTCGCCATTAAGGGGCAGCGCGAAGGTGCCTCCAGCGCGAAAGCTAAGACCGGCACCAGCGCTTTCGTGGCAATCGGAGCGCTTCTAGGTGAGCAGCACTCCTTCATGCACGATCTCAAATCATTTTTTTGGGCGCTATTCTGGAGATGCATCCACTACGAGGGGCGGGGACAGGAGTCAATCGTCCCCACGTATGGTAGGTGGAATTACATCGATACGGAGGAGTTAGCAAGGTCCAATAAGGGAGTCGTGGATGACGAGGAGAATTTGCTGAGGATCACACGGGAAGACTTCACTGTACACCGAAGTACCAGTGGTTGCTCTCATGGGTCAATAGATTGAGAAAAGGAGTATTGCCGAATGGTGAACGGTGAAAGAGGGAAAGCCCAGCGCTGTATCATTCAATGAAGGAAACCGTTCGTCTAAAGCAGGAGGATCCAAAGGTCTTCGCAGAGAGGTACTGATATGTCCCAGACAGTCGCATAGGCTCTCAATGACCATAAACGAAGGCCAAATAGAGAGCTGTCTCCGAGAACGACGGCGCCCTTGCCGGGGAGGACCTAGTGGAGTAAAGGACAAGATTGGGCGTTCTTCCCGTGAGCATAGCGGTGGTTGCAAAAGAAACCTAGATGAAAAGTCAAGTTGAACAATTGCCTGAGGATGTGAGAAAAGCGTCCAGTTCGTCTGTACATCGTAGGGGCGCTATTGTTGTTGCATTCCGGCTCTGAGCTGCCTGATCTGGACACACGCAAATTATGGGCATAAGAAACAATGTAGTATGTATCTCCTATATCTATAAAACCAAACAAATCAGAACTCATCCACACCCGATGAGAACACTGTCCCGAATTGTCGTCTACACAAACTCATAATAGTAAGGACGTGTGCGACTAATCTTGCCCTCCTTATGATCTTCAGTCTGCAGACAGTCAGTCAAGCTATAAGCAATTGGATTGAGACCTACCAGAGCTTGAACGAAATATTCCATCATCTCAACCTCTTCCTTGAACCATTTGTCTTGTCTTGGCAAAAGGGGGCCCTCTGAAAAGGTCTGAGCAGAGTCAAAGTCGATCCAAAGCACCCTATCCTGCTCTGCTGGTACTATCATCATATTCCTTGGGTATGGATCACCATGAAGAACCTTGGCCTGGTGGATATCCTTGAGAATATGAGAAAGCTCTGCCAGGTGTTGTTCTGAGAAATTGGATAAACCAATTGGCTCCATATTCGCAATATACTCAATAAGGATGGCGTTCGGGGTAAATTCATCATCAATAAACATATGCAAGTCTGGCCAGAGGGTTGGTTGTATTTCGGTAATTGCGCCATAAAAATCGGGAACTCGTTGCCCACATAGCCCCTTTGCTTTCAGCTGCTGGTAAGCAGTAGATTCACAGATAAAAAGATCTACTTCGCGGTCTGGAGGATCGCAGTCGGATGGGCCTCTATTATGATACTTATAAAATTCAGCGACACCCTAGTTATTAGGGGAATCTGCTTACCACTTTCATAACGCATGTTTTCCCATGGACAGCCACCTTAAAAATAACAGAGTTCTTAGACTCTTTCAGTTTCTGGAAGAACACCACGTCGGAGGGTTTTATTTCACCCAGCTCATAAGCCATGTTTGAGCGCCTTGAGGGTAAGACAGTATGAAAGGTGCATTGGCTACGTATATTGCTTTTTTAGGCTTGCATGTGCACGTAGTATAATATATGGCACCGTCACAGGGTATAAATCGTTTCAGCAGACTTCTCTGCTTAAAAGAATGTTCATCAATGTGGGCTGTTCTTTGGACCGCAGCAAATAAGCAAAAGGACTATGAACCGCCAGATTCCATCTTATCCTCTTCAACCTAGAACAGCCAATCGTTCATAGGATGCCTGCTGTTGAGTTCGAGAGCCCCCCCAAGTTGGGCACCAGCTTCCCCGGAACATATATGGTCCGCTTTCCAGGCACAATATTTCGTCCGTTCCGAGTTTCAACCCACAAGTGCGGCTCCATGAACTATTCATGTATCAACGCCCTCAACAGCTTAAGGGGAAATCCAAGTGGACCATGCGAAATGAAAGGAACTATATAGCATAGTTTGCTGAACTGCGTGAGCCCATCCAGTGAGCGTTTATTGTATGGCACAAATTAGTACTGTGGGAACTAATAGTTGTGTCTAACTCTGTCTATCTCAGTTAAGACTCCTTCTGCAAGTAAAACAATATGCCTTCTCATGACATATCCCCCATGGTGTCAATAAAATTAGATATTAAATTATACAATGGTGAATAACTGTGTGTGGTTATCTTGCGTTGAGCTCCAGCTAACTCGGGGGCAGGAGTGTGGATCAGAAAGATGTTCGACTTTCCTTCTGATGTTCTAGTTGGCTGCGTGATCCATGACATGAGTAGATATTCGGCTACTGAAGCAATGCACCGCTGCCGAAGCCGGCAGATATTACATGATGAGCTTTCTCGGACGGTGCCGAAATTGTTGCAGGGAGAACATCTATACTATCTCAGAACCCTTAACCAAGAGGAGAATCAGGAAGGAACATGTCTCTTTGATGGGGCCAAATTGGAAGTCAACACCTTGGTGAGAAAGGCCCCCGAGTTCGGTTTTTGCTTTCCTCGGTCGTCGTTCATTGCTGAGCGGGAAAGCTGTGATGTCCCCATGAATGGCAGCATGTCTGGCGATTGGGCGGGGTGGACTCACAGAGAGCCGTCAGACCTAGACCGGTTGTTGGTCAATCGCAAGGGTTGGGAAGTGCTTTACTTCGTTCAGCCCCCTCCAAGCGAGGTAGATTTCACGCTCAGCAGTCTTCGAGCAGAACTGTGTCACAGCTTAAAGATCGACGACGTCCGTAGGGTTTCTTTTGCAGCAGGCCCTTTCTTTTGGGGCCCTGAGTTCAAAGAGGATGGGCTTGGCTTATACGGGACCTATTTTAATAGTAACATCATCATTGATTCGCGCCACATGAAGACCGCCCAAGGATCCGCGTTGATTACCGTGCTGGAGAATAGCGTCCCGTCCGAAAATAATAGCGGTGACATGCATGACAATTAGTTCTAACGAACAAGCGAGGTTGCAGTCATGTGTTTTTCTGAATGGGCACAGACTCTGGGATGTTGCGCAAGCTTGGGACCCAGACAGGAGAACAGAATGCCATGGTTGCAACAGGCGATCACAGTTACAATGCTCCCAAATTCTCAGTGCCAATAGGAGGTTGATTTGTGAGAGCCCAGTCAGCACATCTTCCGAAATATTAGGCATAGCCGAAGTAATGTACATAGCTGGGGGCCTTGGGGGGTAGCGTACCCCACAGTTATTCCCAGACCCCCCACAGCTGATAAGGAAACTTCTCCGCAGTAATCATGCTGTGTGAGTTCACTATTGGTACCCCATGCTATGGCAGGATCCCGAATTATCCGGGAACGGATTACGGTGCAAAACCCCCTAGTCTTGTGAGAAAAGACCAGTATAAAGATAGCGAGTTCGGGGAGTTGCTGCATCTAACCATACCCTTTTGAATTTTTCCAAAATCGCCAGTCATCTATTTCCTATCAAATCAACTGCACGCATTTGTGGTTTTGAAGTTTTTGGGTTTCGAAGTTCCCTTCGTTGTCGTCCCCGTCACATGCCATGGCACCGTCCGTGATTGAGCAGGATAGCCTCCTCGAGGAAATCCGCGCCCAAGCAAAAAGGGTTCCGAATCACGATGAGAGTGGATATGTAATTCCAGATACCTATTTGGGAGCTCGTCGACCCATCAAAGTCCTCATGATCGGATTTGGTGCGGCAGCGATTAACCTCTGTCATATTTTGGGAGAGACTGCGCACCCAGATGCGAACATCACAATTCAGTGCTATGAGAAGAATAGTGAAATTGGCGGCACATGGTATGAAAACAAATATCCCGGGTGTGCATGCGATATTGTAAGTATACGTTCCCTCCTAACCACCATGGTGATGAAAGGAAAGGGATTAATGGAATATCACTCGGTGGGGTGGCATCAACTACGTGTCTACTGAAGGCAATGGCTGGAGTTGATTGTGACTGACTGACTTGAATCATAGCCTGCTGTCAATTATCAATTTTCCTGGCATGCCAAGCCAGACTGGTCCAGCTATTATGCGAGTTCCCAAGAGATCTTTGAATACTTCAAGGACATGGTCAAACAGCATGACCTGGCAAAATATGTCAAGACAGAACATAGAGTTGTTGGTGCATGGTGGGATGATGAGAAAGGAGAATGGACATTGAAGATTGAGCCAAATAACAGTCCGGAGAAGGCATTCTATGACTCTGGGCACATTCTGATCAACGCAACTGGCGTGCTCAAGTAAGTTCCCATTAGTCCTATTTCGTTACATTACACTGTTACTCATCCATATAACAGCAATTGGAAATGGCCTGCTATTCCTGGCGTGGAGAAATTCAAGAACAAAGTCCATAGCGCTGCCTGGGATGACTCCATTGACCTTGACAATAAAACTGTCGGCATTATTGGAAATGGAAGCAGCGCTGTGCAAATTATCCCTACCATCTTCCCAAGTAAGAAAGTCACTGGGGCTCCTTCCTGCTGTTGGTTGCTTACGGAGACTCTCAGGAATTAAGCAATTGAAAAGTTTCATGAGGTCTTCAACATGGATTACTGCAGGCTTTGCACAAAAATATGCCGGCCCTAATGGTGCCAACTTCAACTGTACATTACCCTAATTCATGCATAGGGTTCAGGTGCTAACGATTGCAGACACCGACGAACAGAAAGAGTTCTACAAGAAGAATCCCGAGGAGTATCTGAAGTATCGGAAGGCGGTCGAGGCAGAGTTGAACCAGAGATTCAAATTCGTATGTTGTCAAGCACATATCATGTTGTTCATGATGAGTTGAAAGCCACTGACTGTTCAACTAGATTATAAATGGGTCAAAGGAACAGCTGGAGGCCCTCGAGGTATTGCGTTACCCTGTATCATTGCACCTGGAACACACAACTGACAGCACAAAGTATGCCCGAAATGAAATGGCTACAAAATTAGGGCACCGGCAAGACCTGATTGAGAAAATGGTGCCCACAAACTACAGTGTTGGATGTCGGGTGAGTTACTTTTCTCATTGTAACCATAGTTTGTAATGGCCAGTGACGGTGACTGAACTCTCCGCAGAGACCAACACCTGGTAATGGGTACTTGGAATGCATCACAAGGGAAGACAAATGCAGTGTCAACTTTTCTCCAATCAGAGAAATCACAGAAAAGAGCCTCATCACAGAAGATGGAGTGGAGCATGAAGTGGATGTACTAATTTGTGCCACTGGTTTTGATGTGTCGTTCAGACCCAGGTACCCTATTGTTGGCACCAACAACATCAGTATGGCTGAGGCTTGGAAGGAGAGTCCAGAGACTTATCTCAGTGTCACTGCACCAAAATTTCCAAACTACTTCAGTAAGTGATGTGGTCCTGACCTGTGAGCCAAGAGCGAGTGAGAATCTCACAACTTTTGCAGTGATCAACGGACCATTCGGACCGTACGGCCACGGATCCATTCTTCCTGTCATAGAGATTATAAGCCGTTATGTGGAGAAGGTCATCGAGAAGGTCCAGAGGGAGGACATCAAGTCTTTTGTGCCCAAGCAGGAAGTGGTGGATGACTTCAAGAAGCATCGTGAACTTTTCCTTCTGCGAACTGCATGGAGCTCGCCTTGTCGATCATGGTTCAAGGGTGGAAAAGCTGATGGTCCAATTCTCATGTGGCCCGGGAGTCGTTTACACTTCTTTGCAGCTCTTGAACGACCCCGTTGGGAGGTAAGTGGCCCCTGGACTGACAGACACGATGTCTTATATTGCATGGCAAATTCTGACCTTTTACCCCGTCTCAGGACTATGATTGGACCCGACTGTCTTCTAATTGTTTCTCCTACTTCGGTAACGGGTTCAGTTTGAGAGAATTTGACGGCTCGGACATTACTTGGTACATTGATAGTGTTTGAGCAGGAGGGTCAGATGAGGTTCTCGGGGTGCTTGACAAGAGAATTTCCATGGCAGATCGCTATTCCTCGAATGAATATAAGTTCGTACACGTAGCATGCTTCCAAGGTCAATGTAATCCTACCCCAGCGGTCAAACCTCCACTTTTTTATGTGGCCTTCTGGGACAAGGTGAACTACTGCCGGCTGTACGTGCATTACCGGGCCTCGGTTATCTGGCCTGGCTACGCGCCTGTATCACAACACCTCTCGACGGAAAACAGAACGTACAATTATGGTCTTTGGGCCTTGCGGTTGGCCCATATGGTTTTTCGGGGGCTGGGCGGACACATCCGCATTGTGCGGGGGGTTAATTATCGTATATCCCAAGCCCGGACCGCCAGGCAATGGTATGAAAGCTCGAGATCTTTTGGCACACCGGTGGATCCCGCTGATCTTTACAGTTCGCATTGGCTGACATTGCAGCTCTTAGATACAGATCCGAGGAATTTAAGGTACAGTAATTTCCTGTGTGAGGGCCTCTTAGGTTGTGCCAGCTCTCCCCATAAATGTAGATTTCAAAATTTAGTCTTTATTACTGTCAGAATACAACGCTCTGCCAGCCTTCTCGCAATCCTCACCGCTTCCAGCGCTTCCAGGGCTTATTATTAGACCTGGCGCACTGTGAGTTTGGGTTGCCTTTTTAAAATCTGTACCACTGTCGCCAGGTATTTGCATCTGAGCAACCGGAATATGAGCTTTTCAAACAGCCTGGGACACCGACACTGACCACGACATACAAAAGCATATAAATTACGGTTTCCTATTGCTATCCAGTAATCATGCATCTGCTGTACGCTATGACTGGGACCCATAACGAAGTACGTGAAACCAGGGTTTGGCTGTTGGCGCATTGGTGCGACCACGTATATCATGCAGCACCCCATAGCCACGCGGGATATTGCTAAACGAGAGCTCCTACTGTGTCCCTGCATCGATCGCATGATATCGGAATGTATTTTCCATGACAACAACGGTGCTTTCGGCTATTGAACTCAATGGAAGCAGGGGTTGTGATGGAAGACTTCATGCTCTACATAATTTTGCTCGCGAACTGCAACAAAGTTCTGTTGGGCCGAACAGATGGATGGCGACTTGGAGGATGCATTGCTTCATTATCTGGCCCCAGCGTAATAGAATGACATAATTAATACAGAGCGCATCCCTAAGAGAAAGCAACTCGATGATCACTGACAAAGGTGTACATGTAAGGTGCGCACTCGCAAGCAACAAAATTATTATTACCTCTCGCGCCCCAACGGCGGTGGCCCGAGCGCAGTCTGTGTGCTTGTAGCGGTGACAACCTTCACCTTCACCTTCACGATCAGCCCATGGCCACATCCACTTCGGCAGTTTCAAGCTCTGCTTACTTCTCGAGAGCAATCCACGTTTGAGCTCCTCGGCCTCGGAAGCGTTCCGCAGCGAGTCCAGGGCCGTTATCGTCACCTGCTCTTACTACCTAGGTACTCTCCGGCGAATGACTTCCTGCAACGCTGCATGACCTCGTCACCGTACTCTCCCCCCCGTTGTCTATCCACGATCTGTCTCGACCGCTTCTCCCTTTTGTGGGGTGTGATTGAGACGCTTGCTGTCCTCTTCTAATACCCGGACGTCTTCTCCGACTACAGAGACAACACCCAGTACGGTGCAGTCCGGCGATCTGGTCAGTTCACGACGACGAGAACGACAGAGGACCACGGTGATCCAAACGCCAGCCATGTCAACAAACGGTCATTTCGCCTCGATTGGCAACCACAGCGACAAGGCAGCATACGAAAATGGGGTGCAGGTGGTAGATGAGGAGAAAGAATTCAAGTATGATCTCACTCCTGTCGCCTCCTTCTCGCATGCAAACACGCTACACCAATATCGAGATTGCGACACCCCTGTAGCTAACCTATAACCTCCTATAGCACGAACCTCTCAAAGTACCTAACCTTCGAAGATGTCGCGCCCGCGGGTTTCAACTACCATCTCATTTCCGTTTTTGGTTCACAGTCGACCGGCAAGTCTACGCTACTCAACAATCTTTTCGGTACCCAGTTTTCTGTCATGTCCGAGTCTGAGAGACGCCAGACTACCAAGGGAATATGGCTGTCAAAGAACAAGAAGCAGAGTCTGGATGTAGAGGGCAAGACTACGCGGATGGCAGATAACATTCTGGTCATGGATGTCGAGGGTACGGACGGCCGCGAGAGAGGCGAAGACCAGGACTTTGAGCGCAAGAGTGCCCTATTCGCGTTGGCAACTAGCGAGGTTCTCATTGTGAACATATGGGAGCACCAGGTCGGTCTGTATCAAGGGGCGAATATGGGACTTCTAAAGACAGTTTTTGAGGTCAACTTACAGTTGTTCTTCAAGGATAGAAGGTATGACAGCTTCCATGTGCTTGCTTGCTTAACGAATACTGAATGGATATGTTGTTATTATAGCACCACTCATCGATCTCTCTTGTTCTTTGTCATCCGTGACTTCGTGGGTGCCACGCCTCTTGGGAGCCTGCAGAAGACTTTGCTTGAGGATATGACCCGCCTCTGGTCGTCTATTTCCAAGCCATCCGGTCTGGAAAGCTCTACAATTCATGACTACTTTGACTTCCAGTTTTACGGACTCCCCCATAAAGGATATCAGCCGGACAAATTTGTAGAAGAAGTCAAGAAGCTTGGAACGCGATTCCGGAGAGGCACGAAAGATCCTAAAAGGGATGCCTTGAGGGGTGAATTCTCGGAGGGAGGTGTTTTCCTTCCGGAATACCACCGCCAGATTCCAGCAGACGGATTTGCACGATATGCAGAGGGGATCTGGGATCAAATCGTCAACAACAAGGATCTCGATTTGCCCACACAGCAGGAACTGCTTGCTCAATTCCGTTGCGATGAGATTCTGAGAGATGTGATGATCAGTTTCGATGAAGCGATTGTTCCCTTTGAGGAGAAGCAGGCTGCCGCAATCCGCGTTGGAGAAGCAGAGGTACTCGGAGGACTGGGTTCTGCCATGCGGGCTGCACGTTCGAAGACCCTCAAAAGATTTGAGGTCGATGCGAGCCGATACCACAAGGGTGTATATCAGCGAAAGCGGGCAGACCTGGAGAACAAAACAGACACTCGTCTTAAGGCTCTATTCAACAGCCAACTTAGCGCAGCGCATAAGTTGGGAATTCGTGATTTCAGTGAAGCAGTCACCACTGCCGTGAAAACGGGCCAGAAACAGGGTGCCGCTTACGATTTTGCAGAAATTGTCAACAAAGAAGTTAAAATTGCGTTGCAGAAATTCGAGGAGATTGCTCGCGTCACTGCAGTTGAGGCTACATCGTGGAGTGACTACAAGCAGCCGATCAACCTATATGAGAAGGAGCTGGCCGAAGTCAGCGGGCGGCTGAGGAGAGATGAGCTGAGGCGCCTGGCAACCAGAGTTGAACGATGGGTTCAATCCCGTCTCGGAGACTCTGTCGGGTTGCAATTCAACTCGCTTGGATCCGGAAGGGGAGGCAACGGCGCTCCTGAGTCCGGGGAGAGACCGTCCGAGAAGAAATTCTGGGATCGGGTCTGGAGCACCTTCGTAGAGACTGTGCTGGAGGCTGAGAAGCGATTTACGGACCGCTCCAGTCGCTTTGATGCTAGCCTGGATGAAGTCGATGTTGGTCTCTGGAGGCTACGGAGGAAGTCTTGGGGTGTCTTGCGAGCGAAGCTTGAGGAAGAGATGAAAGAGGGCAACCTGTTGTTGAAACTCCGCGAGAATTTTGAAGACAAGTTCCGCTACGATGATGCGGGAGTTCCGAGAATCTGGCGTCCGACGGATGACATCGAAGGTATCTATACGCGTGCTCGCGAGTCGACTTTGACTCTTATACCTCTCCTCTCGCGTTTCCGCTTGGCAGAGACTTCCTCTCCGCCACCCCTTGACCGGTGGATCGGACATACGCCTAGCTCTGCAACGAGTGCAGACGAGGAGGACTTGCCTCCGATTGGCGGAGTGGATGAAGAGGAAGGCAAGAGTTTGGAGGAGGAGGTGACTATGCTCAGTGACGGCAAGCAGCAGGAGATCACAGTGCGGTTCAAGAAGGCCGCAGACGGGGTCTACGTTGAAGCCAAACGGAGTGCCATTGGCGGTATGACACAAGTGCCTTTTTACTTCTATGTGTTGCTGGTTGCGTTGGGTTGGAATGAAATTCTTGCAGGTGAGTTATCTTGCTTTCCTTTGCAGAAGGCCGCAGTGGACTCGTTTCCAGTCTGTTATCCTTTGTTTTTAAACAAAAGACTAACAAGCCTTGTCCTTATGCATAGTCCTCCGTAACCCTGTTTACTTCATCCTCCTTTTTATGGGTGCGATCGGTGCATATGTTACTTACCAGCTCAATCTATGGGGCCCTATACTCAAAACGGCCGAAGCAGCTTCGAACCAGGCGCTGGAAGAGGGTAAACGTCGGCTACGCGAATTCCTCGAGGCCTCGGAGACTGGGAGGCAAGCTATTGCCATGTCGCCAGCGTCCAAGGGCGGGGCAGACGAATATGAGATGAGCAGTTTCCAGAAAAGAAATGAGATAGGGGACGAGAATGACGATGATTTCTGAACTAAAAAATTGATTGAGCAGAGACTGTGAATATTGGCGGGCATTTCATTTTCACTTCCCCCTATGTTTTAGATCATGGTTGTCTCCTTGCATGTATGACTAGTTCAAGAAACAGAGAGGTCGGATTTGGCTTTGCCGTTGCGTAATGTGGCTGGAACTGGGAGTGCAACGGGCCGCAGAACCTGCAAGAGCAAGACAGCGATGACATCTCCATGACGAAGAAAAGGCCGAAGAGCATCTGTGTCACTGCATACGCCGGAGTATAATAGGGTAGTGCGTTGCCCCTTGTACACCGGGGTTACTCCGCTGATAGTTAGCTGGGCATTCCATGCGTTCCTTAGTAGTTGTGGAGTCGCGCGGGGCATCCATCCCACGCAGTATTTATGCGTACCGACTTCCAGTGAGATCAGTCTCCTCCTTTCTCTTCTTTCTTTCCTTGGCTTAAGGAAATCCATGCATCGTCAGTTCATGCTTTTCAAGACGTGCTGATTCTCCTTCCCTGTCCCTCCCGGTATTCTGTTAGACCCTGTAGACCATACCTGAGGGAAAAAGAAGGGAAAAAAAGAAAATGCCCGCAACATTCACACAACTCCCACCAAAATATGACGACCTCCCTGATAAGAAACGATACTGGCCTGCGCCTCCGGGCTCCGTCGAAGAGGGGCTAGGAATGCTCCGCCTCCTCACGCCAGAGGTCGTTGCCCATGCAGCCCGAACGGAGATCCGCACCGGCGACCGTATCTGTCTGAATTGGGACATGGAGAAGCTGGACCCACCAGGTATACCGCTACTTGGGGGAAGTTGATGGTGAACTACTGGAAGATGCGCACTGGAATCGACTGCTCACGCAAACACAGGATTCGGACGCAAGCCGTTCGAGCACCGCATCAAATGGGTCATGCCCGGCACGGCCTTTGATGACGAGTACCATTTCAATCCGCAGCAGTCATCGCAGTGGGACGGACTGCGACACCACAATGCCCCCGCCCCGACAGCGGAGAACCCAGACCGTCGAGTCTTCTACGGCGGCACGACGGCCGAGGAGATCCAGGACCCGACGTCCGCGCGTATCGGCATCGGACACTGGGCCACAGAGGGCATTGCAGGTCGCGGGGTCCTGATCGACTATGCCTCCTGGGCCAAGAAACGACTGGGGATCACCGTCAACGCACTGAGCAGGCACACGGTGTCCCTGGACGACGTGCTCTCCATCGCCGCCGAAAGCGGCATCACGTTCCAGAAAGGCGACATCTTCTTCCTCCGTGTCGGACTTCCGGGGACCTGGGACGGGATGTCGGACGCGCAGAAGCAGGAATACAGTGTCCAGAGCACACCGTTCCATGCCGGACTGGAGCAGAGTGAGCGCGTGCTGCGGTTCATGTGGGATAACCATTTTGCGGCCGTTGCGTCGGATGCGGTCAGCTTTGAGGTGTTCCCGGCCGTTCACCCGGAGTGGGATCTACATCACCATCTTCTCGCCGGGTGGGGCGTGCCGATTGGGGAGATGTTTGATCTGGAGCGGTTGGCGGAGTTGTGTGAGCGGTTGGGCCGGTGGACTTTTTTCGTGTCGAGTAGTCCGCTGAACTGTGCGAGGGGGGTGTCGAGTCCGCCGAATTGCATGGCTATATTTTGAGGACAGGCACATAGCACGTACATACACTGTAGTATGTAATAGAGTGGTTGAAACAATTCATAGTATCCAGGAAGCTCAAGAGGTCTGTCAGATGCAGCCGAGGTTAGATAGACAGATAGGCTTATCAATCTCCCAACAAAGCGCGTCTCCGTTGTGTGGTCGGGGCTGGACCACCTTCACCCCCAACTGCGTATTAAAGCGTCAGTCCGCCGTGGCAGCGCATTCTCTTCCCGATGGTCAATCGCTCAATTCACGCGAAACGAAGATGTCCGACACCACGAGCGACGTGCAGTCTTACTTCTTCTCGCTGGTGTCCTGGAAGGCATTAGCGCTGGCTCTGGCATTCATCAATCTCAAGAATCTCCCTCTGGGGTGGCACGTAAGACATCCATCGCCTGACTGTTTCCTGTGGCCTAGGCCTAAGCAATTAGTGGTTTTCATGGATGCATATACTGATTTAAAGGGGGTATTCGAGGCAGTTCCGTCTTCTGTACCACTTCATCCGCAATATCCGATGGCGCATCGACCACCCGTTCTTCCCCAAGGGAACACGCCTAGTTGACGTCCAAGGCCAACTGACGCATCCCGTGTTCGTGCCGTACGGGATAACATCGCGCGCCCCTCTCCTCGAAATAGACTACAACCTGCACAAGTCCAATAGCACGTATTTCTCGGATCTGGACGTGGCGCGCACAGCGCTCGTGACTCGCCTGTACAGCCCCGGCGTATCGCTCGTCAGCAAGGAGCTGGACAAAGAGCTCCTGACAGCGGGCGGCAGCCACGCCACCAATGCGAACAAGTCGATCTACATCGCGCTCGGCTCGGTGCACTGCAGCTTCAAGCGGGAGATCAAGCCCTTTGAGCTGTACAGGGTCGACAGCAAGATCGTGGCCTGGGACAAGAAGTGGTTGTATGTGCTCAGTTTCTTCCTGCGACCCGGCAAGGGCAAGAATGGGAAGAAGACTCTCCTCGCGACGGCGCTGAGCAAGTACGTCGTCAAGAAGGGCAGGCTGACAGTCTCGCCGGAGCGTGTCATGCGAGCCAGCGGTTTCCTTCCTCCGCTGCCCGACGGGGTGGTCTCCGAGTCAGAGTCCGGGGAGGAGTATTCGTCCGTGGATGCGTCTGTCAGTGCGACCCCGGTTAGCGGCGAGGGAATCACGTCGAGCAGTACGGCCCTTGACGGGTCGCTGGTGCGAGAGGTGCTGCGGATAACGGATGATAAGGTCTCCGATCCAGGGGAGTTGGCGGAGCAGAGGAAGGCCAACGCGGAGTCCTGGGATGCAAGCGAATGGTCCTACGAAAGGATCGATAGGGAGAGACGACGGGGCTTGGAGGTGGTAGACGGATACGTTAATATAGATGCCAAGTTATATGCCGAGTGGGAGTCGGATCAATAGATTTCAGGAACTGTTGTAATAGACTATAGATAGAGCTACGTCGGGCTTATAGCTCAGCTCACCTAGACCCTTGGCTCCGTTATATGGAGCGCTAAGTGATGGGTGGGGCGAGCGAAGAGGAATGTTCGTACCCCAGGTATAAGGAGACCAGACGAAAATCAACGATGTGGCTCAGTAAACTAAACAAGATCGATATCACCACTGCAAGAGACACCGTATTCTGCAGGAAGTAAGAGAGGCTCACTTTTCTACCTGAACTGGGTGCAACAAGCTATTTGACCTCACCAAGGCGAGGCCCAGGACCCTACTCCAGGGAGAAAGCCAGATAAACTCAGCGTAGAGCAGGAATCTGAGGAAAAGGCACAAACCCTAAAACCAATCTTCTTTGCAACTGTAATCAATTTACCCTTCGTTCATCTGTACCTTAGGTACATCATCAGAGTCATCATTGCCACAATCAGTGTTCAATTCACTACCCACCCAGGGACAAAGCGCACATCCTCTGACTGCTCTCATAAGATCAATGTGTGAAGAGGCTGAAAACTTGATTCTGTAGCTGCATGCATTATAAACAATCCCAAGGCCTGTGAATCATGGGATATTCCAATGTCTGACACCCTGTGGGTTGCTTTGTATGGCTTAGATTTGCCCATTCTCGACGAAGATCCACTGTGTTGGTACCTAGGTAACATCTAGCCACTCGGGAAATGGTTTGCATGGAATGTACTCTTCAAACATGATACCCGTAAGGATCTGCAAAATATTGGCGTGGCACAGAAGGCGGAGAAGGCGCAGAACAAAATGGCCGGAGGTATTCGACGACTTCGTAATGTCCACTGCTTTCTGCAAGCTCAATTGCGAGTTTTCTTCTGGCGTCTGGTATCAAAGGATCCGCACCCCTTTGGATCAGATGCTTTACAACATCCAGCCGACCACAATCTGCAGCTTTGTGTAATGGTGTTCCGAGGCCAAACGCCTTCATCATCATATATGCGTTAAGACAACTTTGGTACATAATGTTGTTGATCGGTGCACCATGGTCTAGGAGAAAGTCGATGACCGCCAGGTAGTCGCTATTCTTCCTTAAGACAGCATGGTGAAGAAGTTGTCCATGACGTACACTTCCACCATGCTCAAACAGAAGTTTGATTATTTTAAAGGGAGCCCTTGCAACAGCAAATGAAAGAGGAGTAAGATCTAATATAGAAGCTTCGGCATCAGGCTGTGCACCGTGATTGAGGAACCATGTTGTGAGATCTTCATCCTCAATCGCATACCTAGATGGTGTAAGCCAATAGGGTTATTCAAATAGGAACAAGACATACTGTAGAGCAGGAGGCTCATCCCAATGCATAGGTGTATTGATCTCCCATCCATGATCAAGGAGCAGTTGAAGCACTGGGTATGATTTTGTTTTTGTTGCAACTGCAAAGTCCAAGTCTGTTATACCCACATCTTCAGAGAGCAGATACAATATGATAGAAATGTGTCCATGCTCAATTGCTGTATGAAAGTAATCATGAATGCGGCATTTCAGCTGAGGGTTGTAAGACTTTTGCTTTAGTCGCTTAACTGCGTCTTTAACCGCGGCTAGATCTCCAGTAGCACTTCCTAGCCGGACTTCCTCAAATTCTGGAGGCGTTGAAGGCCTCTCAAAATTTGGTTGAGAAACTGTAGAGATGTCACCAACAATCAAGTGTGCGAGGTCCATTATTGAAGTAAGAGAAAGAATCTCCTCCAGGAGCTCGAAATGTGGAGAGGTGATCTGACACGCTTGGTTGATAGCACATGCATGTGACATGTACGGCCTGTATCTAATCCTATCACAACTGAGCCATGCGCAAGATTTTGTCATCTCACAGCAACAGTGTGCGGCAATAGGTAATTAGCTTGGGTGAAGGTGTAAGAAGTGCTATGGCCAAGGAGACCGCAGCCAGCATTAGATGTCAAGGTCCCGCAATCCTGGTGAAGTCTACATTGCATTCAACATTGTGACATCCCCCGGCTGATCATACCACTGCCATAGAGCTCTTTCTGCTGCTAGCTCATCATCATATCTTTTCACAACAGATTGAAACTGGTCATACCAGTCGGGAATGTTGGCACGCCCATAATGTGCTTTTGTGTATTCCCAATATTCCAGATACCCTCCTGAGAATTCCCAATCAATAATCACAGCAATTTTACCATTGCGCACAATAATATTCCGCGGACAAAGGTCAGCATGGGAGAAATAAGTCTGATATGGTGTGCTATGACATTTTGTCACAGATTCCCCAAAACTCTGCGTACAGTTTTCTAACAGAAGTCCACCGCCAAGGAAAGCATGGAATTCATCCAGGAGAAATGGCCCAAAGGGCTTGTAGCCAACCCGATGATCAACACTCTGGCTGAACTCTACAGAAGCAACTATTCCTTCTTGTGCTGGTTTGAGACACTGAAGTTGTTTAATGAAGCCGCCAACTTCTTCAACAATAGTCTGTTTCTCGTCTAATGATAGACTGGGCCATATGTCTTGAAGAGTCTCTCCTTCAACATAGTCCATTTCGATATAAAGGCGACTATTAATGTGGTAGATGCCATGGACTTTCGGGACAGGTATCAACGTGTGTTTGGCAATATATCTCAGCCCTTCGAGCTCCGGAAGCTCACTTGGACCTTTGATGATTCGGCCCTTGCTCACTCTGATGACTGTTGGCGATAAGCTATTTCCAAAACGCTTTTTGCCCAGCCAAATCCGAGCTTGTAGGAAAAGAGACTTTAATTTTGCCACCGCTAGCATGGGCTTTATTATTTGCTGGCACGGGAACGCAAGATAGCATCTTGACGTGAGCTATCTCTGGTTTTAGGCCCAAAACAAGGGGAAAATGGGGAAATCTTCCACCATAAAACCGCCCTTGTCGAGAACAAGGGTGCTGCAACCACTAACAGCTCAAGCCCATGCTTAGTCCCCCCCTACTTTGTAGGTTAAGACAGTTAACTAAATTATCCGAACTGCCAATGCCCGTGCGCCGCTACATATGTACAGAGTAAGCAAAGGTCAGCATAAGGTAAGTGCTCAGCTCATGTAGAGAGTTTAGCACCAAAATCTCTAGGTGAGCTGAACTAGAACCTGAGCTGCATCCTTTGTAATTAAAGGCTTTAGAGAATGTCCTCTTATATTTTTTTTTTTGATCGATTGAGTTTCAAGTAGGTTTTCGCCTGGGAGATCCTCGCGGAATAACATTCAACCCCAAAGAACCTACTCACAATACGAGCGCCACCGGAGTTGGAAGGTAATTACACGGTCGGGAGCTGTAGAGATCATTTGGGATCGTTGTCATAATAATCCCGAACACTGCATCGACTGAGACACTTCTCCAAAACTGCCAGATATCGCTAGTCGATGTGTTCGCCGAGAAATATTCCCTCGTATTGCGCCATGTTTCGCCATGCTGGTAGTCAATGATGCCTGCCCCCTGATTTGTGCGATTGGAAGGACCCTGGCGCCAGGATATGTGGCTGAGCCGCACACTGAAACTTGTTCACCTCACTATTGCAAAGGATGCGGCAGGGTCAGGGTCCGGTTCGAGATAGTCCATTGGGCCCAGGCAGTGTATTTGGACCCCATACCAAAGAAGGAAGGTGGTCAGCATCCCAACCTGTTTGGCGTTCTTGTCGTGTGAACGGCCCATGCAGAGGCAAAGAGGGGCCAAGAAGCACCTGCAGACTATTGGTAGACTGGCTCGAGGGCCACTTTGATACACTTCCGACGGTGGCAGGGCGATGGAGGGGCGCTATACCGACGCAACAATAATTCCTCGCGTGCTGCTATCACTATCAGTTCTGGAGGTAGGATATTCGCGGAGACAAAGTCGGAGGTCCAACGGTAACCGCTCCATGCCATGCGGAATCCTCCTCTCTCTGATATCTTAACGCCCACAACTGATATGACAACTGATCGTTGTTATCGTCGGATCCACATGCCGCCCTCTGGATACGACGATCGGATGCCAGGTGCGACGTTGGCTACTACGTGCACGGGTTCTAGCAGCACGCTAGAACCTGCCACAAAGTTGCCATTCGGTGCGATTTAAGCTCCCGACGTCCGCGTGGAAATACATGGGGGCTATGGTCGTGGTATCATGGTAGCATACGCTGCTCATGCACCGTTTTTATCTGACCTTGTGGTGGATGCTGCGGCCAATGCGACGCTAATGCGATATGTGCTTGGCCATCATGGCATGTTGGCAATAATATTATACTGATATAGATGGCCGTGACCAGATAATGCCCGCTGCGCTATCTCTTTCTCGAACGCATCTAGAATCCCTGTTCGTTGGTACCAGCCTTGATGGTTGGTAGGGAAAGGCAGGTCCAGAGAAGGTAAAATTAAGAGGATGATGTTTCTGTCGACATCAACGTCGACAGACCATCTTAGGTAACCGGGCATACCAAGGTTGCTGCTTCATTCACTCGCATCGCTCACCACCAACTCTCTGCCCACAACCCAAATATTCCTTTTGCTCCCCTCCCTTCCTCCCTTCCTTGTCCCCTTCCTCTCTCGCTATCTTGGATTCTCTATTGCGTCTTTCCTCAGCTCTTCGTCTTCCTATCCTTGCATCTTCCTGCTACCCATTTTAAAGGAAGAGAGGACAGTGAAGAAGAAGACGAGGAAGGAGAAGAACAGCATCATGAGTAACTCTTTCGAGACAGAGCTGGTCGAGATACCAAAGCCTGTTGCTTCTCCTAAGGCGGAAAGGAAATGGATCAGAATCTCCTCGAGGTCCATAAGAAGCAACAGCCCTGGACTTGAACGTCCTACCGAGAATGAGGTGCGCACTCTTCGACGCGTCTCTGACCAGATCCCTTGGACCGCGTATACGATTGCCTTCGTTGAGCTGTGTGAACGTTGTTCCTACTACGGGACCACTGTTGTCTGTACGTAACGCTACGACCCTGTTCTACCCAAGCGCAGCCAATCTGACTCAAACAGTTGTCAATTTCATCCAGCAACCCCGCCCAGAGGGCTCTTCAACCGGTGCTGGTTACTCTGGCCAATCTGGAGCTCTGGGAATGGGGCAAAGAGCATCCACAGGGCTGACTACCTGTACGTTTTTTTTTTTTTTTCCGTCAGGTACTGTTCCAAGTCAAGTCAACTACTACTACTAACTAGTGCTTGCGTAGTCAACACGTTCTGGTGTTACATGATGCCTATCGTTGGCGCCTGGATTGCGGATGAGTACTTGGGGCGTCTGAAGACTATCCAGGGCGCTCTCTTCTTTGCCTTGATAGGCCACATTCTTCTGTTGATATCTTCCTTACCTCCTGTGATGGACCATCCCCGCGGGGCTTTAGCATGCTTCTCGATTGGTCTGGTCATCTTCGGAATTGGTGCTGGAGGGTTCAAGTGCGTCCAACAGGAAATCCTCCTCCCTAGGCCTAATATATGAGTCTACGACTAACAAAAACAATATGGCAGGTCGAATATCGCACCACTGATTGCTGAGCAGTACAAAGAGACTAGACTCTTCATCAAGACGATTCCAAGAACCGGAGAACGCGTGATCGTTGACCCAGCTCAGACAATAACCCGCATCTTCCTGTACTTCTATTTTGTGATCAATGTTGGTGCTCTTGTGGGCAGTATTGCCATGGTATACGCAGAGAAGTACATGGGTTTCTGGTTTGCGTATATGCTGCCAACTCTCATGTTTTTGTTCTGTCCTCTTGTCCTGTTCGCCTGCCGGAATAAATACCAGGTCACGCCTCCGACGGGCTCGGTCGTGGGCAACGCTGTTAAGCTGTGGGGATTGGCTATAGGAGCTGCTTGGTCATGGAATCCAGCTGAGCTGTGAGTATTGGCGTGTGGTGGTTTCATTGGCGTCTTAGCGCTAAATAAAGAACCAATGGCTAACGGCACCGACAATAGATTGAGGAATTGCCGCTCTCGTTACTTCTGGGAAAGAGTGAAACCCAGCAGGGTTGAAAACAAGCCGGAGTGGATGACCTTTGACGATCAGTGGGTTGAGGAAGTACGAAGGGCCGCCAAAGCATGCTCTGTCTTCCTGTGGTATCCTGTCTACTGTACGTATAAGCGTCTGTCTCTGTTGAACAACCTGAGTGTTGAATCTGATCCACTGACGCGGGGATCTCTAGTTCTGGCCTACGGACAGATGACCAACAACCTCACTTCACAAGCAGCAACGCTGAAGCTCAACAGCGTCCCCAACGACATTATCTTGAATCTGGACCCTCTAGCCTTGCTGATCTTGATCCCACTGATAGACCACTTCTTTTACCCAGCGATCCGCAAACTCGGAATCAAGTACACGCCAATCAAGAGGATCTACACCGGGTTCATGGTTGCCACGCTCTCCATGATCTGCGCGACCGTCATCCAGTATTACATTTACAAGAAGAGTCCCTGCGGCAACCACCCGAGTAGCTGTTCCGAGCCGGCACCTATTAGTGTCTGGGTGCAGACCCTGCCGTACGTGCTGGTGGCACTGTCGGAGATCTTCACATCGATCACGGGATACGAATATGCATTTACGAAGGCACCCAGGAATATGAAAAGCCTAGGTAGGTTGAAGCTCACTGAAGCGCGGTTTAAGAGACACACATTTTAAGTACCATGGCTAACATTCTACTTTGCCAGTGCAATCCGTTTACCTCTTCATGAACGCCATCTCCGCAGCCCTCGGACAAGCCCTAACTCCTCTGTCCACGGACCCTTACCTCCTCTGGAACTACGGCTTCGTCGCCATCCTGGCCTTTGTGGGCGGTACCCTGTTCTTGATCGCCAACCGCGACCTCGATAAGCAAGAGGACGTGCTGAACAATCTCGAGGCATCGACATATATTGGTCGCAGATGGAGTCGTCGAAGGGCGGACCCGGAGAGGCCGGAGAGGCGGTCTGGATGAACAAACACAGCTTTGTTGTAACTGGTCCTGGACCTTGTTAACTTTTGTGAGTTGGGAGGATTGATTAACGTGTCTTTACGAATTTCCCTGTTCTAGATGGTCTCTAAGGCGCAGGTACAGATACCAATTTGCTTTCTTGTGGCAGCGAGCCGGGAGTTTTACATACAGGACTTAGCTAGGTAATGACCATAATGAGGAATACAAAACAATCAAGTCAAGTCATATCCCCTCGGTTTTGTCTACAGTTCTTGTTCATAATAAGACAGTAAAGATATATAACGCTGGCCCCATGCACCCGATATTAAGCAATAGAAAGAAAAGCGAACAGGGGAAAAAAAGGAGAGAAAAAGAAAAAGGCGGCAGTTCGTGATTCGGGACGGTGGTGGTAGTGGTGGTGGTGGTGATGATGATATCGTCTCCTCGAATGGATTGTCTGGTGTAGTCGGGAAAAGCAAAAGGAGCAAGCATCATCTATTCCTTGTTCTCAGTCGCGGGCTTCTCAGAGGCTTGACCCTCAGGAGCACCTTCCTCCTCCTCGTTTTCCTTCTTCTTCTTCTCATCCTGCTGCTCAGCCTCAGCGTGTGTCTCATAGAGACTCTTATGTTGAGCCTTCAACCGCTGCTCCTCAGCAGCAACCATATCCTTCCACAGATCGGCATTCTCATCCCTCCCGGCCGCAGTCGGCAGAGTCGTACCAGGGAACTCCCTGTCAGCATCCTTCTTCGTCTTCTTCGTCTTCTCATCCTTCGCACCATCAAGAATGCCCTTCCCCCGCTTCTGATCCGCAATCTCAAACCCGGCAGACGCAACCAGCACCGCCAGCGTAAGACCCTGCGCATACACACGCGCCTGGACAATCTTCTGCTGCCCAGACAAGTACGGATTGCGACCGACCAACCAGAACGAACCCACCATGCTAGCCACCCAGGTCGCACCGACGATCTTGTACTTCTCGCGATGCAAGAAGCCGAACAGACGGTCGCGCGCACTCAAGCCGGCCATTTCGCTCCGTCGACGCTCCTCCTCGACACTCTCGAGCCATTGCTGGTCGACGTTGCGCTCTGTTTCGAATCGGCGCGACGCGTGGTCCGCGGACACGATCCCGACGAAGGTCGCCGATGACGTCGTCAGGAAGGCTTTCATCGGGAGCGTCAGTGAGCGGATCGTGTGGTATCGGCGCGACGCGAGGAAGACGCCGGTTGCGCCGGCTGCGAGGCCGATTAGAGTGCCAGCTGTGCCACCTTTGAGGACCGCTCTGCGTTTGTTAGTTAGTTCGGCTTATTAATTGTAGACTGGCTTTTTCTTTTTTTGGGGGGGGGCGTGAAATCGGACATACCGGTAGTGAGCATCTTCTTCTTCTTTGGTTAAAAGCTTCATCTTTATGTATTTGTGTGTGTGTTTATCGAATGCAAGTAAATGCAGTAGAATGATGAAAGTGTAAAATCCGCAATTAGAGGGGAAGGAAAAGGGTTTTTCAAGGTAGGAAAGAGTATCTATCGAATCAGTTTAAGATAAGCGCCGACGAAAGCGGTAGTTAATATATGATGGCGACGTGAAGTCAAAAAGCTAAACAGAACAAACCGAAATGTTCGAGTTGTGAGATCCACTGTCCACTTGCCCAGCCTCAGGTAGCTACCTAAGCTACCTATATATGTTCTGGTTCAAACGCCGACCGGTGACGTGCATGGCAAATCCGGGATCTGCTTTGGAGAAAGCCCTCATTATTTTTTTTTCTTCTCCCTTCTCCTCGCCCATCGTCTTACACGGAACAGCACGGGTTAACTCGGGGAGCTTTTTTCTCCAACTGCGGGCACACACACCACCTGCTGATCTCCGTTCCGGCCGGTAATATTAATTATTACTATTTGTCTCCTCACGACGCCTAAATTCTTACTATTATTATTGCCCCGTTCGCGGTGCGCTGTATTACTAATGCGACGGCGTCTCGTATCTCCAAATCCCGGATCATGTGACCGGATCTGTCTTCCTTGTTCTCCTCGTTTTCTAGGTATTATTTCGGTACTTTCTGAGTCCGCCCCAGAAGGCAACCCGTCGTGGTACCAGTTCATCAGCCCTATGACTGACTGTGCAGCACGAAACTTGAAGATACTACCTAGGTATTATCCTGGGTTGCGTTCAGGTATATCTGTTTTCTAGGATACAACTTAAAAAACAGCCACCATGACATGACATCCAGTGAGTCTAGCTAAATGGCCAGGGTGCTGGCACGAACCCCTTCAGCCTTGGAATTTGTCCATTAGCGATCTCCTGTCCAATGATGCTGTGGCAGCTGCTCACTGTTAACTACCTAGGTAAAAATCTATAGCTCTGTTTGGTCTGGAGTTTGAGCGTCCTATCCCTTGTAGGAGAGAGTATACAACTCAGCTGAGTTTCAGACCTCGTAGTTTCAAATGGTCCAGTTCAAGAGAATCGCGACTTGCATGGTGCTATTCCCCTTACTAGCCCCATTCTTCGTACTGTCATCCAATCCAGTCCATCCTTTCACCCCACGGCTTGAAATAAGGCTTGCATTGTAGACTCAGTCAGCCTTAAGTGAGCCACTGCCGTCACCAGGAGTATTGATCTGAGTTGGAGTGGAGTAGCCGTGGCGATCACTAGGGCCTAGTTCATATCAGAACCGACAAGGCCAGGAACATGACGACCAGAAGACTGCCATGACGCTGTGTAGACTATATCTGGGACGGGGGACTCATGGACGTGGATCGAATCCATTCTGTCTGACTGACAAGCGGAACCCTCACCCCGCACGGCATCCCCTCACGCCATTCCCGAAACAGTCCTCTCCAACCGGCATTCAGCATCCGAGTCCACATCAGACAATCTACTAAGACAAATATGATTCTCCTTAATGCTCAATCATAACAATTAGAAACAACTGCAGGATGACGAACCGTGTCTAACGAAGTTCCCGCCTATGCGCCATGTGACCGTATTAACCACAGGAAATAAAAAAAAAAAAAAAAGAAAGAAGGGAGGAAAAACGAGGAAGACGAAGAAGAAGAAACAATGCACAAAGCATAGAGCAAAGCTGCCAGCCTGCCAGTCCATTCCTGACCTCTACCTCCGAGATCCCTTCGCGGCTGCAAGCTTTCTGGCCCGCATTCTCCGGAATCGATCCTCTCCGCTGGCTCCAAGCGGTCTCGCGAACTTGCTCTCCTGCACCATAGTCGGCCGCGGCACAATCGTATAACTGGCCTGGCTCCTTTCGGCACGAGCGCGGTTGGCCAGACGAGGTGGAAGGAGCTCGCGCTCTCGCGCTTCCGCTGCCGTTGCTTCTGCAGACATCTGTGAAGACCGCACTTGCAGTTTGCTTTGCATCATTATGTTAGCTCCATCCATTCATCCATCCACGTAGACTGTGGGTAAAGGATGGAAAGAAGTTTTGTGTACGTACCTCGGGTCGAAGGCAACCTCTTGGTACACCCTCTTCGAGTAATCGTCGCTTCTCTGTAAGATCGGCCGCGTCCACTCGGCAAGTAGACGCTCCGCCATGCGCTTGATCCCGGGCTCCGGTCTCTTGCTCTTGGTGTAGAAGACAATCACCTTCCCAATGCCGCTGGCAATCAAGGTCTCCTTGTTGATTGGAAGCTTAGCCAAGGCCGTCATCAGATCGCGCTGGATATTATAAGCCGGCAGAGATCCGTCATCCAGCGGCTCTAGAAAAAACTTGACTGCTTCCAGCAGGTTGATTTCCGGATCGACAAGGCTGTTGACGTATTGGTTGCGATTCAGGAGCGATATGACCTCTGGCAGCATTTTGAGCTTGTGCATGGCTGGCTTGCCCTCCCGTCTGTTGACAGCGTCCATCTGCGCCGCATTGGTCATGCGCCTGCGCATGTCTTCGATCTCCGCATCTGCCATTTGCTCCAGGTCCTAAACAGAAACCCGGCAGTCAGCATTGCGAACACAGGAAACCCCAAGTGTCAGTAACTTTTACGTACGATACCGTCCGCTTTTCGGAGTCGTCTCTTAGTCGGTTTCTTGAGCGCTTCATCCATAGCACGATCCAGAGCCCTGCGACGACCTGTCCAATCATTAGCTACACCACACAAAGTCACCAGGAATAAATATAAACACAGGAACCATACGTGTAGCAGGATCGAGCAACTCCTCATCCACAGGAGTCGGCTCCCTCCTCTTGCGGTCCCTCCTGCGACTCCTCCCTTCAGCCCGTCCCTCGTCTTCCGCGCCCTCCAGCTCCCTCATCCGGCGATTCTTCTTCTCCCTGCGCCCCTCCTTCTTCCGTCTCGCTCGCGCTTCGTCGTCTCCATCCTGCGTCCTCTTCCGCTTGTGACGACCAATAAGCTTCAGATTATCTTCATCGATGTCCAAGGGCGGTCGTTCGTCGATAGCGACGTTTTCGGGGTCGAAATCTTCGAACTGCGCTTCGTCGACTTCGGACAGGATAGATTCGTCATCGGAGAGATCAGCGCCGACTGCTGCATCGTCGTCGTCGGCAGCAGCAGCAGTAGCAGTATCATTGCCTTCGCCGCGATTGGGTTCGTGTTCGTTAGCGTCACCGTCGTCGACGACCGTGGGTGTCTCGTTTGCTTCTCCGCCACTTATCGGAGTGGCAGCGTCACCGTTCTGTGGCTCTTCGGATAGGACATCCGTGTGGCCATCCGGCGACGCGGACACATTCTCTGGAGACGCGGACATTGTTATCAATGTTATCCGGTATGGGAGGTAGGCGGTAGAGTAGAGAAGACGAGATGAAGGCGAGCGGACGCGAGGTTCTTTGATACTGATGGCAACCGAGAATGTCCGTCGCAGGTAAACCAAGACAGAGAAATCAGTAACGAAGAGAACAGAGAAAGACAAGATTAGAATATGACAGAAAATCCTGCGGGAATGTAAGTGCAGGAGGGGTTAGGTTGCTCAAATTCACTCCTTCATTGGAGTCAAGACAAGAACAGCGTTTCGAGCCCGACCTCCTTCGCTCCGCCTTTGCCGCAGCTCCTGCGATTGGTCCGTGCTGAACCGGCAATATCCAATTTGCATTTCCAGCGTTGTTCAGTTCAACCTCGCCTTCACCTCGATCTGCCCTTTTTATTCCTTCACTGGCGATTGATTCTCGAACTCTATCCCTACTCAGCAGAATACGAGAATATCATAAAACACCTTCGCCATGTTCATGCCAGGTTAGTGTGGTTGCTTCCTTCCTACAATCATCCCGGATGCTTCACTCGTCTCTTAGCTCTCGCGCTCCTGCGAGCGTCTCGCATTTCTCTCGCAATGCTATAGTCCAATGTACTCGACTAATACGCATATTTGACAGGTAACGAGCAGCTCTCCAAGGAGGAGATCCAGGTGAATATATCCTACTCCGCCCTACACCAACGCATTTCGCCATGATGAAATTGCCTTTTACCTTCGCCGCAGCCACAGTTCAGTTAATATCGGATGACAAAATAATTCTAACATCATTTAAAAAATGCAGGCCGGAGAAGTCGAAGCCCGTCAGACAGTGCACATGGTCCTCGCGAGCAGTGTGCTTCTTTACCTCTGTAAGTGCTCTTCAGAAGGTCCAATCCCATCATGCGCAGGGAGCTTGAACGATGTTCGCTTCAACCCTTTCAAGCCTCGTTTTCCACCGCCACCGCATAATGATATAAAAAAAAAAAAAAAAAGACTGACTGGAATGCGAATCTAGCTCCCTTTGCTGTTGACCTCGTCAAGAAACTTCTTTAGATCCTTTTCCGGCCTTTTGTTTTTTGAAACGTTTTAAGGGTGCATTGCGTATCAGATTGAAGGGAACGAGTGAGGGCTTGAGACTTCTGTATTATGGGCTGGTTTGTGGATCTTGTTTAGGATTCATTCATTGTCAATATACATATCTTGTGGGCAGGAAGGAGTGGTCTTCCTCTTGTTTTCGGTTACTGTCTTGTCGGACTCGTGTCTGCGTCTTTTGTCCATATTCTGGGTCGCTTAGCTGCGGCTTATGTATTATCATGCCCTATCATATTTTCCCATGAAGAATATCTTCTTTTTCTTTTGTGGAATTATTTGCTCAAAGCTTCAATATTACATGACCTGAATAATACCGGAGGATAAACACCGTGTCTCCGTAATGCCAAATAGCGTCAACACTTAATGGCCCATCCCATTAAATGATTAAATGAAGGGGGGAAGGTAATAAATGAAATGCATATCACATAGACAATAGTCGAGGGCTATGGAGTCAAGTAACCTGGCTACCGATCTGGAGATTTAGACGCGTCATCGAGGTCTTTCTTGAGAACATCCAATTCGTTTTGCAAATATTGAATCTGAGAGTTGTACTCGTCCAGGATCTGGACAGAGTTAGTCTCGCAGGCAAATAGTTATCCAACAACATATAAGACATACCTTCTTGACCATTTTCAGCGTGTTCTCGTTCAATTCACCTTCCGCTTGCAACGCAGCACCGGGACCAGCCTTTTCCACCTCCACCTGCAGCCGTTTCGACCGTTCACGAATGGCAAGCAGCCTGGCCCAGATTTCCTCGGCGCGTCCGCTCAGCGACGGGTCGAAGACCGAGCGTTCCAACTGCGTAAGCTTCTTCTTCAGTTCCTCTTCCACGTCGTCCATGGCATAGCCTCTGTTTCTCAACACCTGTGTCTTCGCGGCGAGAGAGAGGCATCGTTTGCTTATCACGACGTGTTTTCGGCGGGCATCGGCGATTCGGACTGAGATCTTCAGATCATGGCGAGAAAGCAGCTCAGTGAGACTGTTGTTGATTTCGTGCAGTCGGCTCTGCATCATGGCAAGGAAGTCCATCTGTCTCTGTGCACGCTTCCCAAGTTCGAAGAACCCTCTCACAAGAACTGGTACACGACCTGGACCGGGTTTCTTCCGCAGGGCTTCTTCCCATTTCGTTTCGTCGTCGTTGGAACCGGGCTGGAAGAATGGCGCCGCATCCTCGCCGACGTTGTTATAGAGGTACGCCCTTAATGGGGATGAAAGCACACTCGGATCCCATTTATCTTTGATAATGCTCATCTGCATCGGCACGGTACGATGAACTAGGAAGGAATCCATCAGCTGGAGTCCTCAGTAAAAAAAAAAACAAAGAAAAGCCAAAAAAAAAAAAAAAAAAAAAAAAAAAAAAAAAAAAAAAAAAACAAAGAAAATTCAAAATAGAACAAACCTCCTGTAATAGCACGGCCTGGAGACCATAAACTTGACCCCATAGCCTGCTGTTGTATTGTGCTCTGTCCCAATTGAGGAGGCTGCTGCTGCTGCTGTGGCACCTGTTGTTGCTGTTGTCCACCTAGCAGGGAGCCTCCGAACAGACCTGTTTGTTGAGGTTGTTGCTGTTGTTGTTGTTGCGTGCTAGCACCCAGGCCACCGAATAACCCACCAGTCTGCTGTTGGGGCCGCTGTTGCTGTGTGCTAGCTCCAAGACCGCCAAACAATCCACCAGTTTGCTGAGGTTGTTGCTGTTGCTGCTGCGGCTGCTGCTGTCCAAACAAACCCCCAGTCTGTTGCTGTTGCTGTGGTTGCTGCTGCCCTCCTAACCCCCCAAACAGACCCCCTTGGGGCTTTTGTTGAGGAGTGTTCAGCGACCCGAATAGCCCTCCGCCTCCCGTCTGCGGCTGATTCTGCTGCGTCGTCGAAGACCCGAAAAGGCCACCGGTCTGCTGGGGCTGGGACTGGACATTGGAACCGAATAACCCTCCTCCTGAACCTCCGGCCGGGTTGGGACTCTGTTGGTTCTGCGTTGATCCGAATAGACCGCCGCCCCCTTGCTGACTCCCGGTGTTTATGTTCAAACTTCCAAACGGACTGGCCTTGTTCGTGGAACCGAACGTGCTGCCCGACTGCTGTGGCTGCCCGAAAAGTGACATGATTGGTTTTCTAGGAGGGTGTCTCGTCGGGAGAGGTAGAAAAGAAGAAGCTGCGAGATCAAGAACCCCTACTTGTCGGCCTGTGTACTAGAATTATTCCTCGAAGGACGCTGGAAGCAGTAATAAAAAGATGCTGTACAGTGTGCTCTACAGCCGGCCTTCTTGACAGGTAGACGACGGCCTTAGAATCGCGTAGCAGCCATAAGAGACAAAAATGAAACTGAACGAGAAGAACGCAGTGCGAGTCACGTCTCAGACGTGCAGAATTGGAGCTCCGACAAGCTTACAGCTCTCGCGATTTCGTCAGGGCGAGGTTTGTTTTTTTCTGGGGCTTCCGCAGATGGGGAGTCACGTGATACATACGACTTAGCAGTTCGAAGACAGCGGACAACGAGACAGGCAGACCAAAGGAAGATCAAGAAAGAAAAAGGACGCGACTGTAATTGATATCACTGTATAATAATGCCACTGAATCCAGACACACAAGGCTCAGTCTAAGATTCCACAAGTAATGATTGTCCGAGAGCTGTCGAAGGTACTTACATAAGCCGGCCGATCCCAGCGGGCGCTTCACGAATCAGAAACAAAGCAAATGCAAGTTCCCATCCAGCGACTCCGACTTCTCGACCTCCCGCAAGCTTACAACGAGAAACTCCCGCCCAATTGACAACAGCCGGACCCAACGCGGAGACAGACGTCGGAATATACAATCGCCAAGATGTCGCGGAGAGACCCTCAGTAAGCTTCCCCCCTTCACTTTTCTCGTCCGTCTCATTGCTGTAAATTGGAGCGGACGGACGCGGGACCTCAACTTTGAACTGATGTGATGTGATCCAGGTTCAACCAGCAAGTCCTCATCGACACGACGCCGATGCCGGATAGCATCCCCAAAGTCGAGGAGGTAGGGGCTACGTCTGCGCCATTGGCAAGCGCATCTTTCTTTATCGGGGACAGATGCCAGGCGTACAATGACGACTACATGAAGTGCAAGACGGAGGCCAATGGACGCGGCGAGATAGAGTGTTTGAAGGAGGGTCGGAAGGTCACGCGTTGCGCTGCCAGTGTGTACGTTTCATTCCTTGGTTGCCATATACCTACCTACCTTATACACACCAATTGCACTCTATATATATATTATATATTTCATGGCTACTGAGGGGGGGGGGGGAAGGGCCCACACACAGGTGCTGATGAAGATGCAGAATCAAGGACATCAACACGCACTGCCTGAAGCAGTTCAATGCCCACTGGGAATGCCTGGAGAACAACAATCACCACTTCTTCGAGTGTCGGAAACCAGAGGTCGAATTGAATAACTGTGTTTTCGAGAAGCTGGTCAGTTAGGTTACCTGGCTGCTCCCGTGGACGAGGATGCTAATAAATATTTTTTTTTCATTCAGGGCCTCAAAAAGGTCATCCCCGGAACCCCGGCGAACCAGACCCCGGTGCATTTGCGACCGACGCAGATCTACGCCCAGTTTCCCGGTCCGCAATACTAGACAGACAGACACTAGAATTCCCATTACCTGTTCTTTTTTATTCGATCTGATCTTGGTATCGTCATGAAACTGTGTATATATTAGCATTAGGAATGGTTTCAAATGGTTTCTGAGTACTGCGCTGTGGATCCGATTGCTCGGTTTGGTGTATTCCAAATTCAAATGCAGCTTCCATTCGTGGCCGACTTTTTGTGAGTCCTACGAGATATTATGTCAGGCGGACAGAATTCACACCCGCCTATCCGAGTCCATTCTTTTGTCTTCCGTGTCTATATGTGTCGACACGACTAGCTTATACTGTACATGGAGACCTTTCAGCAGTAACCCAACCCCGCAAGCAATGAAGCAGAGATAGAACCGACACTGTGAACGACCAAGAGATAAGAGCATAAATACAAACGAAGTTGTCAGAAGTTGCTTCCAAGAGTTGAGAAAAAGACAAAGGGAAAAAGGAAAAAAAAAAAAGGAGAGAAAGGATAAGATATCTCAAGGAGGCAATAATGTCAACTTCCGAAAAACTCTCAATCTGATCACCTTGGCCTTCGCCTCGGCCCATGCTCGTCTCAATTGCTCTTCCAGCCGTCTATCCCCTCTGGCCCGCATCCAGATCAGAATTAATCCTAACACGGCGACGTCCCAGACGATCTGGCGCAGAGTGACCCAGAGAAGCCATTTGAACCACGCCCAGAGCCCGTTCCGTCGATGCTGTGCTACCGTGCGCGCCTCCATCTGTTCGCGGACAGCAGCCACCTCGGCCGTCATTTTAGTCAGGGCTTGTTCAACTCTTCGGCGCCATAGACGCGAATTGGGATCGTCATCTCGTCCTCCCCTTCCTCCTCCCCCTCCTCCTCCGCCGCCTCCTTCATCGCCGTCGTTGCCGTCGTGGCCTATGAGCTTGCGCTTCCGCTTGCGTTTCCGTTTCTGGCCTAGCACACTTTCTTCCTCGTCGCCGTCTGATGAGATGTTCCCTGCGTCAGAGTCGTAGGTCTCATCCCGAGCTTCTTCATATTCTTCTTCCCCTTCATCGTCATCCGGGTCTTCAGCTTCGACATCATCACCGTCGCCGTCCTCGCCATAATTGTGACTCGCGTCTCGGTCATTTTCTCCACCCTCCATCTGCATGCTGCGTTGGTACTGCGCATACTGCGCATCAGGCTGGCTAACCGGGCTGAGAACGCGCAGCTTCGAGTCCCCTCCACCACCACCACTACCACTACCGAAGTATCGTCGAGAATGGCCACGGCTACTGTTTCCGTAACTCTGCCGCCGACTGGGGAACGGAGGCACGCCGACGCTCTGATGCAGAGGACCGGAAGATGCAGAGGACGACGATGACGGCACGGTGTTCTGCTTGACCTGATCCCAGACGAACTCGAGTTCGCCCACTAATTCCAAGGCCTCGGGAGTTTGAGATGCGTAGCGGTGCATAGTGGTAATGAGGGTGGTGATGTAGCGACGTTTTGCTTCGGTACGGGATAGGCCCCGTTGGGCGTACCATGCGTCCCTGTATTTGTTAGCTGTTCCCAGGGGGGAAAGAGGGAAAAAAAAAAAAAAAAGGATTCAATTGACTACATACCATTTCTCACATTCAGCATGAACATCCGCCGTATTGCCCACAGGTCGGTCCATGATCCCTTCCACATCGCCCTCTGTACAAACCGATCAGCCCACGCTCTCCAACGAAAAGGACACATACAAGCGCAAGCACAACCATACCCATGCTCTGTTTATATAGCCCGTAAAGCTTCAATCGATCCTCCACGGGCGGCCGCACGGTTCCCGCGCGGGGGATCCTCTTAACGGTATTGAGGGCATGAACGAAGACTCGGTCTGCGGGAAACCTTGATCAGCAAATCATGATAATACCGACCACAGTGAAAGACGGGGGGGGGGGAATAAATATCACACACCTACTGAGTCGGACATGATGACCTTGTGAAAAGCAGTTGTGCTCTCTCGCCGACGATGGTCTCTACGTCTGCCGTAACCGTGACTCAGGCTGTATCCGGATCGCCCGCGCGTTTCGTCGGAATTGACGACGGCGAAGGACATTGGACAGCGGCCGATCTAGAGACGGAAGGCCTGCGTAGACGATCTTCATAGATATAGTGACTCGTCTCTAGGTAGATACAGGGGAAATCGGAAATCTTGTTGAAGGGACGGACAGGGCTGGGACAGGACTGGGACAACAACGCGTAACGAGAGACGGGAGAACGACCGGAACGAAATTAGAAGAGAACTCCGCCTTTCCCTTCCCCAGAATTTCGGCCCAGATGAATGCAGTTTCAGATAGATGAGCTGGGTTAGCTGTCGGACCCGGTCTCAATGTGGCTCTCCGAGAAGTACCAGGAAGCCGGGGTGGTTCCAGGGTGATCGTTGCTCGAGTCCAATCCGGGATGGAGGGGGGGAGGGGGACGTCCGTGTCCGAACCAGGAGACAAAGGAGAGAGAGAGGAAGGGGACTAAAGAAGATAGAGAGCAGAGAGGGGGCGTTCTTCTTCAGCGGACGCGGCGAGGACGGAGGAGGGATGAACATCGATGTCGCTGTCAGTGACGGACAACGGGCCGCGGCTGTCGGAGCTGTCAAAAGGCCAAGCAGAGAGCAGTGGGGAAGTCGGGAGATGCAGCGCCCGTGATCCACGGATTGGAGTTGAAACAGTTAGAAACCCCTTTCCTTTTGGGTCAGCCTACTGCTGTTGTTCTTGTTCTTGTTCTTGTTCTTGCAGCCCTTGGACAAGGGTCGTCTGCGCAATTTGGAATACAGGTACCAGGCCCAGGACGTAAATGCTTCAGTAAATTGATCCACCACCGGCGATAATTAAACAAGATACTTACTAGAGCACTGAACACACTATACAAAACATAAAAGACAACAATCTTATCTAATTACATCTCTAATCATTCAACCACCGTCTTCTTCGGCTCAACCGTACTACTCGCGACGTCTCCCGACCCATTCTCCGGATCAATGACGTCCTTCCCCAACGACACAACTCCCTGCACCTCGTCAGCCGTGACAGGCGGACCCTTGAACTCCTTGCGCGCATGGATAAAGTACCACGCAATACTAATAGACGCAAACCCGGCGAACACCACACTAGCGTAGTTCATGGATGACGCATCCACAGGGAGCGTGACAGGCATGCAGAAGAGGACAACAGCCAGTACGATCCAGAGCACCGTGACAATGTTAATAGCGTACCCGAACCTCCCGAGTGAGAAAGTAGAGTTCTTAACAGCCTCACGCCGCCGGATAATGGAAATGAAAATTGGCAGCCCATATGATGTGGAGAGGCAGATTGTTGCAACACCTGTGAAGGAGTTAAACGCAGCACTGGAACCGAAATAGATCAACCCAAGCAGACAGATGACGACTGATGAAAGCAGGATTGCCCAGACTGGCACATCAAGCCGTTTGTTGACGCGCCGCCAGAGTCGGTAGCCTGGTATAGCACCGTCACGGGCAAAGGCGTATGTGCACCGGCTGGCAGCTGTTAGGGCTCCAATGCCAGCAAACATCATGATGCCCAGGATGAGGAACAGGAGACCAAAGCCACCGCCTGGGGAGCCTGTGGCGATCTCAAAGAGGAGGCCGATGGGCTGGCCACTGGCTACATCAAGCATTTCCTGGACATTTGGCATGACGAAGAGGATGGGGATGAGATAGATAAGGCCTGTCACACCGGCTGCAACAACGGACAGCACAATGGCCTTGGGCACTTCGCGGCCGGGGTTCTGGACTTCTTCGCACATGGCTGCTACCATGCCGTAGCCCGTCAGGGTGTATGCGGCTTGAAGGAGGCCGACGAAAAATGCCCATCCGGCGGGCCTGTAGAATGGTCAGCCACCCTGAATATATCCAAAAAAAAAAAAAAAAAAAAAAAAAAAAAAAAAAAAAAAAAAAAAAAAAAAAA